>BQNB010000616.1:53396-160914 GCA_026074375.1 Tanacetum coccineum | reverse complement strand
ATCCATGCTCAGGATCAAACACGTAACATAAATACGTAACGCAAACTTACATAACAAAGAACGCCACAATGAAGACAAAAAAACCATGTGCTTCACATATCCGTTTTATTCCAAAAATGACCCTAAAAAGATGAAAAATGAATATATTGTGCTTGTATATTGTATATTTTTTTTTGTGATGTGTAGGTACGGATATTGCAAAAATCACAAGGAAAGAGCCAAAAACCAGACAAAAACGAACACGAGACGGAATGAGTACACAAGAGCCGGATGTTGGTTAGCAAAAGGCCAATCTAGGTCTTTTAGTGCTTAATTTGTTCTTAAAATCTTATTTAGTTATTTGTTTTTATACTGCAAATCAGCACTTTGTCTTTTTCATTAAATTTTGAAAAACCAAAAAATATAGTTAGTCTGTCTGCAACACCTTTTTCAATTAGCATTTTCTTTGTGAATTTGATTTTCAAACTAATTTTTAATTGCTGTTTTAAGTAGCTTATAGTGCAGGCTTTCTAGTAGTATAAGTCTTATAGTCATAAGGTTCTAATTGCTAGCTTAAAATTAAGCTCAAAGTTGCCTTGATTGCCTATTTTCAAACAGTTTTCACCAAAGTGCTTAATTTGATTATTCAACTTATAGCTTATTGTTTTAGCTTAGATTTGATTCAGACTTGCTTATTAGGTCAGTAGTAGGGTAGTTATAGTTTAATTTGCCTAGGCTTTAGCTTATTTTAGCTTAATTGTTTTTTTAAGTTTTGCTAAAAAAACAAAAAGAGTTAAGTGTTGTCTGTCTGTCTTTTAAGCCTTTTTCCAGCTTAGTAAGTAGTTTTTATAAAAAGTTGTTTTAGCAAAAATTGTTAGTTTTTAGCTGTTGTATAAGTTAGTTTTAAAAGTTTTGAAAAAAAAATTACAAAAAGGAAGGCCACATATTCGAACATGTGACCTTCCTCTTAGTATACCAACACCTCACAACACACACACCAAACCAACGTGCCCTTGGGTCTTTTTCATTCAATTTTGTTTTCAAAATTGTTTTAACACCTTTTTGGGCTTTTAGATAAATAAGCACTTCGATTGCTTATTTGCTTTTTCTGTGCTTATTTGTTTAACCATTTTCTTAGCTTTTATTTTTCCTGCAATTTTTGAAACTTAAGGAATTTTTAGTAATTTTCTAGAATTTTTAATTAAAAGTTTAAAAGTTTTCTTGAATTTATTTAGATTAAAAACTTTAAAAAATCATAAAAAATAGAAAAATAATCAAAAAAATTAAATTCTTTTTTATAAAATTTTCTTTTATCATATTTTAGGTTTAGGAATTAAATTTGCTTTCGTAGGACTTAAATTTAGTATACTTGCGTATTTGTCGCGTTTTCTTTAATTTCCGTTAATGTTTTTAAGTGTTAGTTGCTTTATTGATTAGTAGTTTACTTTCTTTTATTCATTTTATATGTTCTTAGCTGTAGAAATAGATAACCAAATCATGAACCTTGAAACCATTCAAATCATTGTCCAAATAATAACGGGGTCTCAATTCATAATTCTTGGGGTATAAACGACCCGGTGAACACTTACCGGTTTAACGTACGATATTTTTGTGAGATTTTCCTAATTATCTTTGTCCTCAAGGGTAGTTTTGAAAATTCTATACTTTAATATTAATACGTATTATTATTACAATCACTTGTCATAAAGATTGTTACTTTCTAGATTGAGAAATTATCAAGATCTCACTCATGTGTTATGTCTCTAAAAGAATGGCTCAATCTTGAATGATATAGAATTAGTTTTCTTTCATTTGATTTTTCTTATGTCTATATGCATTTTCAACCTTTTATATGTCAGTGAACATTTAAAGATTATATAGACGAATACTCGTGTATAGCAGCGAAAATTTCTAGCGGTAAAAGTTGTAGTGATAAAAAAAGTTTATGGGTTACAAAGGAAAAATAATAAAAGTTTGATGGTTTGGAGATTAAACATAATGTTTTGAAACCCGTTAGCCCCAGCCGGTTCAACCGGTTCTGGTAAAAAAAAATAGGTCATATTAGACCATTTTTTATATTTTTGAAATCCGATTAGACCCGCCGGGTTTAAAGTGACCCGGGTAAACCCGGTTTTCGATATATATATTATATATACTTTTTTTATCATTCGAAATATATATAAATTTTATTTTTGTGGAAGACCGGGTTGACTCGTTGATCGAACCGGTAACTCGGTGACTCGACCGGGTTTACCTGGTGGTCGAACCAGTAACTCAGCTTCCTTTTCCTACCAAAATTATTAAAAGACCTTCCATTTTTAAAGTTTTTCAACATTTGTGGAAGACCTGGTTGACTCGGTGATCGAAACGGTAACCCGGTGACTCGACCAACCTGGTTGACCTGGTGATCGAACCGCTTGAACCGGTAACCCGGTGACTCGAAAGGGTCGATTAGAGACCGGGTTGACCTAAAATAAAAGTTGAAAATTTTTAATTGTGAAGTTTTAATTATGTTTGTATGGGTTGTACACTATGTATTGATGTGTGTAAATTAAAAATTCAACATTTTTCTAAAATAAATATTGAAAATTCAAGAATGAGTGTTTTTTTTCTTTATAATGTAGTATATATATATATATATATATATATATATATAAAGATTGAGTACACTAAATTTAATTTGGAGTATTTATGACTTAAAATCATTATGACCCATAAACAATTTGGCTCTTCAGTTGTCCTCGAATTGAATATTTCTGGCAGTTTTAGGGATGTGAAGCATCATCCACGGGGTTACAAAATCATAGAATTTGCCATCTATAAATGAGTTAGGGATGTGAAGCATCATCCATGAGATTTGAACTTTTCTAATATATTTACTTTGCTATGAACATAGTGGTGGTATGTTGTTTGTGGTGGCTGACATTGTTTAATAGTGTTGAAGTATAATCATCAACTCAATTTGTCAGATTTTCGAATTGGCCCATTTCAAGTGGATTTTTTGCATTTTGTTTTTCGGCTCATTCGTGGCTACCAGAAATGTACCATTCACTGGAAAACAGTAACCATTATGCCAAAGTGGTATACTGGATGTATGTAAACGCATCTTTTGTGGTTTGTAAATTTGTTTATTGCTTTATTGTTTCTCATAAGTAATTGCTTATCTTTGAGGCAGTTTTCTACCAACTTTGTTGCTATCTTTAGCAGCCACAGTCATGCCCTCGAAGTTATATGCATCGCAGATTGCATCTCATGTTACGGTATGTTCCAAAAGAAATAGTTATCTGAACGAGTTCTTACATCATTATTTTCGGTTCAACAAAATTTGACCTTATACATGGAGAGAAAATTATTTATTAACACTATTTAATCATTTTTATTGCTTGCATTAACCAACCCGTTTTCATGCTAATATGCTCATATACACCACACTAATTATTAAAATCCAGATTTTGTAAAAAAACCAAGCCTGGAGCAACGCACGACACGCCTCGTATAGATAAAAGGCCAGATAAAACTACATGAAAATAACAAATCAATCATTAAATAGTCTATGTAAGAAATAAAATTCGAGTATCAATCGCCAATAAAACTTTCTTATTCAATTCAACCCATTTGAATTCGAATGTGAATTTGGGTGTGCCAAATATTTTATTAATTAAGGTTACGAACAATATTACATCAAAATTTGAGTTAACAAACAAAATTCACAACATCAAAATAACGTGTGTTTTAAACGAGTTGTAAAATGACCCGCGCGTTGCGGCGGGGGCTAAGCAAATGTCGAAGGATATTTAGCTTTGATAAAAATATGGGCTAAAAGTAGTCCGGTTAAGGATCCAAATATTTTTTTGACATTTTTTATAAAATTGTGCGTATTTAAGAAGCATTGCAATATTGGTTCGTTTTTTTTCTTCTTATTTATATTAAATGAATTTTTTTTAGAAAATCGTGCGTATTTTAAAAACGTTGCAATATTGGTATTTTTTTGATATGAATGGGAAAATCGTAAATAAAAAGTTAAAAGTTGAGGGTCCGTTTTGTAATTTTTTTACTTTTGGCATTGTAGGTAGCATTTGGGCTAGATGTTAGACTAAACTTTAAAAAAAAAACTACTTGGGTCGGCCCAAAGTGGGAGTCCAAGTCAAACTTGCGGTCAAACATTTGCTCCATAGTATATAGAGTAATTTCACCATCCAATAGCCTCTTATACACTCAAATTAGGATAAAATATTTCAAATTAATGTTGGTTTGGGTATATTATGACATTTGAATGATTTAGTTTAGTGCAATTATTATCCAAACCTATAATAACCGGGGGAGCCCGGGTAAATGCGTTTAATACTACCACCCGACCCGACCCCGACCCGCCTACCCGGCTGCATTAAATGCGATCTGATCCAATCCACCATATTAAGTTCTCATCCATAAAGCGGGCTACCTTTCTCTCCCACTCATTCTTCCCACCTATACAGGCGAACACGTATACGCGTTCCTGATACGTGTGTCACCTTCTTTCTTTCCTTCTCTCTCAGCAAAACCCATACATCTATCATTTGTTGCTTGCTTTGGTTTGGGACCCAAATGTTCCGTACATCAATGAGGTATATATCATCGTATCTTTGCTCAATTATACTCATATAGCATCTAATTTCATTGGTAAGCTATGAAAAGCTGATAATTTTGTATCAAATTCTTGATTATTTTGATTTGGGGGTAGTGATTTGGGGGGGGGGGGGGGCGTTGATTTGGGGTTTTAATTTAGGGGTTTCGATCTAGGGATTTGAGTTAGGGTTTTGATTTGGGGTTTTGATTTAAAATGAGCCTAACAATTGATGATGTTAACCCATGTTATTTAAAAGATTTAAACACCCTAAGTTTGATATCGGTCAAGATCAGTTGCTTTCGTATAAATAAGAACAAAGTGTAGGACAAATAAGTACTTCTAAGCTATGATTTGCAGTAACTGATAGATCATGAAAGCTATCTGTAGTGGAAATTGCTGCAAACTTAATGGAGATAAGAACTGGTAGTTTCTCTTCAGGATTGATTTAGTATATATAAATAAATGATCCATAGTAAAAAAGTTTTTAAAGATGCAAGTAAATTAAACCATATAAATTTGTTGATGTTTTGGAGTTTGATTATGTTTGGTGATGCATTTCAGGGGTTCTTAGCAAAAGGATTGGAAAAGACATCAGTTGGTCTTTAGCAGTATAAGTTTGCTAAAGTTAACATGGTTTTAATTTATTTGATTACTATACTCATTACTCTCTCTAAGTAAGATTGTTAATACAAATAAACCGTAAAAACGTTTATTTATAGTTTACAATCTATCTATGTTTTGTCGATAACAAAACATAAAATGATCGGAAGTAGAAAATAAAGTTTACTAGTTTTAAACCAATAATTTTCTAACTCAACTATCAATTCATTTACCTCACACATCATACTTTACATGTTTACTTTGTTAGTTCTCATAAAATATTTAAATACAATTTTTAGAATAAAAATGTACAAAATAAGTTCTGAGCATATATTAACAAAGTATGAACTAAAAGATATTTTTCCATAAAAGAAAAATATTTTGTACATCATGCATGACCTCAAAACATATCTAGACAAGATTTTTTAAAATCTAAATTCGGATTTGTTATCAGAGAGCCGGTTCCTTCTAGTTGCACTGACCGGATTCATTGTGGAGATGGAACCGCCAACAATCGGGCTACAGTATTAGCCGGTTATGCGCCTTTACTCTGGCCGGTTCCATTGAGGTAATGGAACCGGACTACAATAAACTTCAAGCTTATAAATACCAAATCATTTTCTGGTTTTAGGCATTCATTTAGATCAGTTTTTCACACCCATATTCAGCTAACAACTGATCTTTTGATCATGTCTTTTTTCTTTTTAGTGTTTTGGTAAAATCTTAATAGGAGAAGTATTGCTGCCTTTGCATACGGGATCTAGCATCAAGTTTAGCTTGTAGCGAGAATCTCTCATCTCATGAAGATCTATCTACTGATCTCCAAGCATCATCAATCATCATATAGATTATAGGGTAGTGTATTATATTTATGCTTAGAGCATTTGGGAAATGTAATACATTCGGTAGGATTCATAGGGTCAAATCAATCTTTGTTGTAATGTTGCTTAGAACCTATTAGAGGGTAAGCATGATGGGGTTTTGTTCCTCCTTGATTGGAACATGGTATTTAGCTTAGTACCATATAAAGGGTAAGCAAGTGATGATTTGATTCTACCTTGTGAAGAATCCGGTATTTAGCCTTGTACCGATAAAAGGTGTAAGCGACGTTGTGAGGCTTCTCCGCCGGTTGAAGGAATATTGGTGACTAGTGTATTCAAACTCTTGAGTAGGTGACTCAGGGAGTGGAGTATGGCAAGGAAGGTGACCTTGTAGCCGAACCACTATAAATATCTGTGTCATGTATCCTTTATTACGTTTTATATATATGTCGTAACTAACTCATGATAAAACAAATAGATCTACACTATTCCAATTAATGAGTAGCTTAAAATTTTAATTGGTAAAACTATTCAACCCCCTTCAAGTTTTCCATAATTAGTATCAAGAGTAGGTTATCAAAGTTTTTTAAAGTATACTGTATTTTAAAATCTTTAAAAGCCGATCAAATGAATTTCAAAAAATACTAACATTTTCCTTTAGATCTATTTGTGTTATATTTTCTTTAGTTTATAGGACCATCATTTAAGATCTCGAATATCTCGATGATATCTCCGGAAGTGTGTCATTTCCAAAATATCTCTTCTAGAGATATATGAACGACCATCAAATGATCACGACCCTCTTGATGATCTCTAAGGTACTCTAAAAATTCCATGTATCTTAAAATCTAGTTAATACCTTCGTTTGTATATTATACTCAAATCTGTTGATCCAGGCCGAATTTTGAACCTGGCCAATAAAACCGGTTCCACCAGTTCCATGTGAAAAAGGAACCGGCCAGGCTTAGCCAATGGAACCGGCAGGCTCAGTTGAATGTCTCATTTATTTTCTTTGGGACTTAAAATGAATTAATTAGGCTAAATCATAAATTTCAAAATTCGTTTAGGCTGTTTCAAATATATATATATATATATATATATATATATATATATATATATATATATATATATTTGTACACATCTTTCTCGGACTAAAATCATGAAAAAGTACACCTTTCTTTGTCTTACTAAATTGCCCTACGTGAACTGTATGTATTTTTGCTATGTGGTTGAATTGTTTCCTTGAAATATGTTCATTGTAATTGGATTTAGCACATCTTGGCATACATCCATCGTATTGAAAATTTGCACATTCCCTCCGTTAAAATTTCTATCTCATCTCGCAAAATATATATCTTGGATTCTTCTCTTTAACCAATCCCTGTAAATTTTTGTTTGGTCCACTTCGCCTTTCTTGCATTCACCTCACACTTATAAAAGCATGACATCTAAATTCTTTCACCTTGTTCTTTTCCCTCTTCCTGTAACAATCATTATCTAAAAAACAAACAAAGAATAATATTAGTAAAAAAATAAAAAAAATTCGCCGGTTCTATTGTTTGGCAAAGCCGGTTATCTTTCTTTAGTAGAACCGGTAAAATCGACAATCTGGTAGTCATTATCACCATCTCTTCTAACTCAAAGCTCCTTTTCTCTCTTTCTAACGTACCTGAAACTCAAAGCCCAATCACTCAAAAATCAAGGTCAGAAATCAAATCGTCTCTATCAACTCATCCTAATTTCTCATGAATCGTTGATTGTAAGTCTTCAATTCTATATCATTTCTTGATCTTTCCTTAATTTGTATCTTAAAAAAATCATTTTAGGGGTTTTTATGATTTCTGTGATCAAATTTTTCTTTGACAAATAAGTCTTCCTTTAGATTCTGTCTTCCATTGATTAAATCTTTTTGTGAAATTATCCTAAAACCCTAATTTCTCTCAAGAATTAGGAAAAGAATTTGTTTTCTTTACAAATAATGAAAAACGTTATTATATTTTCGTAGCAATAAGACATGGAAATCCAAAGTCGAGAATCACACTCATCTCCTCGCTTATTTAAGGTACTACTATGTCTCGTGAAGAATTTAGAACCTCACTGTGTGTGTGTACTTTCCAAAATTCTCAGAAAGAAGAAAAAAAAACATCCCATTCGCAGTGAACCTAAAATATTTCCATTCTTGATTTAGAAATAGATCCATTAAATAGGTCTATTCATGAAGGTCGAACAATGCATCCGGGGTTTGCCCAACACACTTACCTCAAAAAAAATCATTGATATCCTTCTTCAATGTCTATATGATGTTGACGAGGATATTTATCCTAGATTTTTGCTCGAACTCTTCTCCTCGGCCGAAATTTTAAGAAATGAGGAGAAGAGTATTCTCTTTTGCTTTTGGGGCTTCTATAGACAATTTAACATCCCTCTCGAATACCTTGCTCACATTCTTCAAACTTCTTTACTAAGAGATTGCACGTATTCTAATGAATATTCTCTCGAATCCCTAAATAAGAATCCTGAAAAAATCTATCCCTATCAAACCAACATTCCTACACCGGATGAAATCCTTAGCGACATTACCATTAATGGAGTTACTAAGGATACCTTTAGAATTCACAAAGATGAGCTTCAAAAAGACTTTAGATTTTGGAATAAAGTTATCAAAAGTAATGCCTTAGGAGAAGAAACTAATTCCCATTATGTCTTGGCTTCTTCTTGTCACATGATCTACTGCATCCTAAATCATAGACCATATAATTTCACCTACTTTTTGGCAAAAAGGATCACCCACATCGAAAATTCCCTAGAATGCCCCTTGCCCTACGAAATGCTGCTTACTCGTCTTTTCAAACACTCCATTCTTATGAATCCCGAACTCGATAAACCTAAATACACCCCTCTCCCTCACACATTCTTACCCTTGGATCACACAAATCCTCTCTACTCTTATCCCTCCATCTCCAATTCGGATGAAGAAGACTAAATTCTTGTGCTCTTGTCTTTCATGAAGGAACGTGAAGTTGTGTTAGATAAATATGATTGTTTACATAATGGTTCTCAAATCTCTTAATTTTCTCTTGATATCGTCTTATGACTAATTGTTGTATGAATAATTTCCTTTTAAATCTACCTTTGAATTGAACCGTCTTAGCCTCTTAAAATTATCTGAATACACCTTGAGTTTTTTAAGGATTAAAAGTCGTTTGTATGACTTTCTATAGTTTATGTACCTTACTCTCTCCATTAAGGAGCATTTGGTTTAGTGAAAATTCTTAGGATTAGAACACTATGCTTTCTCCGTAAGCCCTAGAATAATCTAGTACTAGCATACGATCCAGAAATAAAAAGGAAACACAGGAATAGACTTGCGAAATAGTTTTTTAGGAATTTTGCCTATTGCAACCTCTTCTGCAGCAAAGTCGGTCCCTTCAGGGACAAAGGAACCAGCGTTGCCGGTTCTACTGAGAGCAATTTCTCGTTTTTAGGTGATCAATTTTTAAACTAAGCTCATAAATATGTTAGTTAGACTTATCTTAAGGTGATCCAATAGCTAGTTATTTCTTGTTTGACTTAAAAATGAATCCTAATGATATTGTTCAATGCAAAACTATCGGTTTAAGCATTTAATATTTTGCATGGGAATTGAGTATATATCTAGAGCTTGTGATCATCATCCTCACACATCGAAAACCTAAAAATAATCTTCTATTATCCCATCCTTTGATCTCCATACCTCATGGCTTCAAGTGCTAACTCATCCACCTAAAATTCACTTAGGAAATTGCCAAGAACCGACTACATTGAAACATCACCTATCCAAAATCACCTCACAAACACTTCACAACCTCTCAATCCTATCACCACCAACCAAACCACCACACTTGACACCACTCTTGCTCTCATAATAACTCCACCAACCTCTAACCAAACACCCCCGACTTAAGAAGCTATGGTGCCACCCTTAGCTCCGAGAGCCCTAGTATTCTCTACCCCTCCTAGCTCACCGCTAGATTTACATCCTTACTTATCTTCCTTAAATAAACTAACACCAAGAAGCTCCAACCCATTATCACAAACACTCACTCAAGGACTATCCCAAACACTCCCTCAACCAACATTCATGGACTTTAAACCATCCTTTCCCCCTATCAACCCCTCTAGAAGTAGGATACGTGCTCAACCTGAACCATTCCTAGTTAAAGAGCAAGTTTTGCATCAACTTAGTTAATACCAAGATTTCGACCATCACATTGAAGAAGCCATCCAAAATGCACAACAAGTGCGAGATAGCCTCATTTCATCAAACACCACCTTACCTCCTCAAATATCAACAATACCACCATTTTGAACATCTCTTTCACCATGAAGCACCTTTGTTCCTCTTGATCAATCTCTATGGATTGAAGGACTCCCTATTCCACCACCACAAGAACACACTTGTCCCCATTGTCAATGCACCAAAACCATTGTCAACAACCTCCAAAATAAAATGAGATTCATGCTAAACCACATCCTTGAACGTCTAAATCATCTCTCAAATCGACAACCATATGATGACCATGACAAGCTCGTGTGCCCTTAGTTTTCTTTAGCTTTAGATTAATAGGTTCTTAATCATGACTTTAGTTTTTGTTGACATTTTTAAATATGTTTTACCTCATGATTTGTTCCTTATGAAAATTGAATTATGTGCTTTCATACGTGTTGTTCGTTCTTTTGAATATTGAAATGGCCATGATCTTGTGTTCCTTTAAAATTTTGAATTCATTATGAGTTCGTGTTGAATTGATTATGAATTCGTGTTCATTTAAATATTGAATTGGCTTACTTACTGATCCCATTGCTTCTTATAGTGAACATTTTGAATAAATTGCTTCCCTCTAAAAATTGGCTTAGCTGACTTTTTCTGCAAGTCAGCCGGTTCTATCCGATTATAAAGTCGATTCCTTTCAGGAACAGAACCGGCTAGAAACGGCAGCCCAGAATCACTATAATTTTTTTTCCTTATTAATCATACATCTTACAATAACAACGTTTCACAGGGTTCTTCCATTCAGGGGGAGCATATCATTCTCCTTACTAACATGTTTTTATTGTAGCTTTCTAAATTCATTTGGAATCCTTGACAATCCCATTTAGAGGGAGCACTCGTCAGGGGGGAGCATTGGATTTGATTCTCTTTGAATCAAGTTTATTCTCTCCGAATCATCCTTGGTTCCATTTCAGTCAAACCACTCAAAATACTTCATTTTATTGCATAATCTTTCTTTGGTTTGGTTAGTTTTTCTTCGACGCTCTTTTTGTTTCGACAAAAAGGGGGGAAGGAAGTAAAAACTCCATTTTAAAACTTATAAACTTTGTAATTTACTTCCGATAAAATTGTGTTTTGTCATCAACAAAAAGGGGGAGATTGTTAATACAAATAAACCGTAAAAACGTTTATTTATATTTTACGATCTATCTATGTTTTGTTGATAACAAAATATAAAATCATCGAAAGTAGAAAATAAAGTTTACTAGTTTTAAACCAATAGTTTTCTAACTCAACTATCATTTCATTTACATCACACATCAAACTTTACATGTTTACTTTGTTAATTCTCATAAAACATTTAAATACATTTTTTAAAATAAAAATGTACAAAATAAGTTCTAAGCATATATTAACAAAGTATGAACTAAAAGATATTTTTCCATAAAATAAAAATGTTTTATACATCATGCATAACCTCAAAACATATCTAAACAAGATTTTTTGAAATCTAAATTTGGATTTGTTGTCAGAGATGGTTCCTTCCAGTTGCACTGGCCGGTTCCATCATAGAGATGGAACCGCCAAGAACCAGGCTACAGTATTAGCTGGTTCTGTGCCTTTACACTGGCCGGTACCATTGAGGTAATAGAACTGGCGGAACCGGGCTACAGTAAACTTCAAGCCTATAAATACCAAATCATTTTTCTGGTTTTAGGCATTCATTTAGATCAGTTTTTCACACCCATATTCAGCTAACAACTGATCTTTTGATCATGTCTCTTTTCTTTTTAGTGTTTTGGTAAAATTCTTAATAGGAGACGTATTGCCACCTTTGCATACGAGATCTAGCATCAAGTTTAGCTTGTAGCGAGAATCTCTCGTCTCATGAAGATCTATCTACTGATCTCCAAGCATCATCAATCATCATAGATTATAGGGTAGTGTATTGTATTTGTGCTTAGATCATTTAGGAAATGTAATACATTCGGTAGGATTCGTAGGGTCGAATCTATCTTTGTTGTAATATTGCTTAACACCTATTAGAGGGTAAGCATCATGGGGTTTTGTTACTCCTTGATTGGAACATGGTATTTAGCTTAGTACGATATAAAGGGTAAGCGAGTAATGGTTTGATTCTACCTTGTGAAGAATTTGGTATTTAGCTTTGTACTGATAAAAGGTGTAAGCGACGTTGTGAGGCTTCTCTACCGGTTAAAGGAGTATTGACGACTAGTGTATTCAAACTCTTGAGTAGGTGACTCGGGGAGTGGAGTAGGACAAGGAAGGTGACCTTGTGGCCAAACCACTATAAATATCTGTGTCAAATATCCTTTATTACGTTTTATATATATGTCGTAACTAACTCATGATAAAACAAATAGATCAACACTATTCCAATTAATGAGTAGTTTAAAATTTTAATTGGTAAAACTATTTAACCTCCCCTTCTAGTTTTCCACAAAGATGGAAGTAGAAATATAAAATTAAAGTTTAGGTGTCTTAAATCAAAGCAAAAAATGTTGAATGATCATTGTAGGCTGTACTTAATGCATTTCTCTTAGCTGAATATTGTAGGCATATAAATTTTACAAGTCAACAACCGTCGTTCACTTGCCGCTGTCAACGTCAACGAAAATCTTTCAAATTCAATATCTGGAAAAATCTTTGTCTATATATTTAAAAAGGTTGAGTATAAACTTTTTTTATTATAACTTGTTATTGTTTCTTCCACCTAAAATTGTTTGCGATTTTGTTTAGTTTACGTGCTGGCTTATTTATAAGCCGAATTTCAAATCTTATATTTTTCTTAGAACCAACACTAGTTAAAGTATTTTTAGTAAACTTTTCAGAATTTTTCAAGTTTGTTTACTATTTTTTATTATTTATTTTCTTTTAAACTGTTTTTTAATTATAATAAATTAAATAAAAATCAAAAAAAAAATTCTTTTTAAGAAAATTTTATTTTATCATTTTGCATCTAGGAAAAATAGAATTTATTTCGTAGGGTCATTTTTGCAAAATTTCACTTTTTAAAGAATGGGATTCGATCCCCGTTCTCGTTTTCTTCGTTTTTCAACTTTAAACATTCTCATTTTAGGATTTTATTTAAAATTTCTTTTAATTTAGTAATTTAGGATTATTAGAACTTAAAAAAATCATTTAGGGTTAAATTTTTGATACTTTAGTTTTTTAAGCTCGCGTTTTTACATTCCCGTCTCGTTTTAGGTATTAAATCTTTAATAGCTTTCGTTTTTAGGTTTTCCTTAATTGTTTTTGCATTTTAATTAGAAAAATCAAATCTAAATCTTTGTCATTCAAACATCAAATATCAAACCGACTTTCGACTTTCCAATTCACTCCTCGTTGGGACTACGACCCGGGAACATCATATACTACTCTCGGTTTCATTGATTCTGTGGATTTTGATCCTTGTTATATTTTTATATTTATATATATTTATATATTTACTAAGGGTGTTCCGTCTTAAATTACTACTTAGACTTAAAAAAAAGAACATTGGACCTTTAAGGTGATTAAAAAAAAAAAAAATACATTGGGAGTTGGGGGACCCCCAAAAAAAGTGTGTTAATAAAAAAATTTTACTAAAAAAAAACTCACTAGGTACCCCACTTCCCTCATTTATTTGTAATTCTAGTGATGGCAAAAAAAAAATCTGGGCCCAAATTGCCAAAATTAAATTGGATTTTTTTTGGGAACAATAATTTTGTTAACGTTATTTTTTTTTACGTTTCTTTACGGTTTTTTTCCGTTTTCTAATACGTTTTTTATTACGTTGTTTGTCAAGTTTTTATACGTTTTTCCCGGCTTTTTTTTATACGTTTTCGTTCCGTTTTTTTTAATATACGTTTTAGTCGTTAAATTTTTAAGGGTTTCGTCTGTCTTTTTTCTTCGTTTTCAATCAGGTTTTTACGTTACAGGTATTTCTCGTTCGGGTCTAAAATTTTTTTGAATTTTTTTTTTTCGTTCCGGTTTTTTTTTTTTTTTTTTTATGGTTTTTCGTTGTTTTGTTTTTACCCGGGTTTTTTAGTTTTTTGTTTTTTACGTTGTTCGGTTCCTCATCGTCTTATTTTTTGTTTGTTTTATTTTTGATTTTTTTTTTTTTTATAAGTTTTATCGTCAGGTGTATTTTTTACGTTTTTTTTGCTCTTACTTTTTTTTTGTTCTTTTTTTTTTACGTTTTTTTCCTCCGTTTTTTTTTTTCCATTTTTTTTTTTTTTCTTTTTTTTTTTTTTTTGTTTTTTTTTTACGTTTTTTTCATTGTTTTTTTTTTTTTTTAACGGTTTTTTCGTCAAAGTTAAGTTATTTTTACGTTCTCGTCCTCATTTTTTTTTATCATTATTTCTTCTTTTTTACGTTTCTGTCTCGGTTTTTTTTTTCTTACGTTTTTATGTCTGTTTTACGTTTTTTTTTTAGACATTTTTCTTTACGTTTTTCGCAAAACGTTTTTTTTTGGTTCCAAAATTTTGGCCACCGTTTTCTTATGTTTTCGACACGCTTTCATCCCCCACAATTCGCAGCAATTTTCCGTAGGCTTTTCTCGCCTTTTTTCGTTCAGGCTTTCTCGCGGGTTTTTGTTTAGGCCTCTTCGCGCGGTTTGTTTTTTCGTCCTGCTACGCGCGTTTTTCGCCAAGCTTTCAACCGCGTTTCTTTTTTTTTCCCCTAAACTCTTTCGCCGCCGTTTTACGCCGCTCTTCACGCGTTTTTTAGGGCAAAGCTCTCGGCGGCGCGGTTTTTACGTCAGGCTTTCCGCACACGCTTACTCCCCCCGTTTTTTTTCGTTTTTTTTACGGCTTTCCGCCTTATCCGATATAATATTTTCATCTAAGGGGGCTTTTTTGCCACAATTTTTGCCCCACGGCCTTTTCGCTCTTTACTTTTTCAGCTCGTATTTCTTACGATTTCGCATAGTTATATGTTTTCGTTTTCTTTAGTTTTTTTTTTTTGTTTACGTTTTTCGTTCTTGGTTTCTTCCCATCGGCAATATTGTTTGCGTTTGGTGTTTCCCCACCCACGTTTTTTTCATTCGTTTTAGCCCACGTTTTTCTTTTGTTTTCACCCAACGGTTTTATTTTATATCGTTTTTTCCTTATAAGGTTAGTTTTTTTTTTTCTTATTGGTGTTCATTGTTTTTGGTCGTTTTTCAGGGGGCAAACGTGATCCATCGCTTTTTTTAATATGTTTAGGTCTTAGTTTTTCATTATTGTTTTCGTTCCGCGGTAGGTTTTTTGGGGTCCGGCGTTTATTTTCGGCATTAATTTTTGTTTCTACATTTTCGTCAGTTTTCAGCATGTTTTTGTTTTTTGTTTTTTAGGATGGGTGGTTTTCTTTCGTTTTCATTACGTTATCTATCTCTTGATTATTCTAATGGAACAAACCAAAATAAAAAAAAACCCCCTTTAAAAAAACCCTAAACATTAAACCATGAAAAACCCCTCTAAACCTTATACCAAAAAAAAACATCATTCTAAATAAAAGAAAAAACCCATAAAAACCACATCCCTAGGTATAATATTTACTCAAACAAGTTATTGGGTATATAACCAAAAACCTTTAAAAAAAAAAATTATAAAACCCAAAAAACTTAAACACACCTAAACAATAAAAACCTTATATCAAAAAAAAAGAAAACCCTAAACCCCCTTAAACACTTATAGGTATAATTTTCCAAAGTGTATATGTACATAAAACTTTAAAATCTATACCAAAAAAAAACCTAAAACCTCTAAATAATCAAACCTTTTATTACTAAAAAAAATTTCCTAAACCCTAACCACTAACGTATTAAATATCACAAATGGTTAATTTTTTACATTAAAAAACTTTAAAAATATATGCGGGAAAAAAAAAAAGCTAGTAAAAAACCCCTAAACCACTTAAAAAAAAACCTATACCAAAAAAAAAACGGCTAAAAAAACCACTAACTACTAGTATAATAATCACAAGGTGGATATATACATAAACTTTAAAAAAAATAATATATCAAAAACCTCTAAGACCTATTATACCAAATAAAAAACCCTTAAAACCTATTAAAACCACTATGTATTTTATATACACACAAAAAGTGGTATATTACTATAAAAAAACTTTTAAAAACCTTATTACCAAAAAAACAAACCCTAAAAACCCCCTTTTATAAACCACCAAAAAAACTTATTACCAAAAAACAACCTAAAAACCGCTATAACTAAAAAAAATTTTATAACAAAACCCCTTTAAACCCACTAAAACGCTTAAAACCACTATACCAAAAAAAAAACTAAAACCCCATTCCTTAACAACTAAACCCCACTATTCAAAAAACCTTTAAAAAAAATATCCCTACAAAACTAATAAAACCATATACCAAAAAACCCATGAAAACCCCTAACACTAGGTATAATATTCAACAAAAAGTGATATAATACACAAAAACTTTTAAAAAAATTATAATTTCAAAAAAAAACTTAAAAACCCTTAAACCACTTAAAACAACCTTATAGCAAAACCTTTAAAACCAAACTTAACTACAACGGTATTAATATCTCAAAAAATGAAATGAACTACAATACAGAAAACTTTTTAAAAAAGGATATATTACCAAAAAAAATCCCAAAACCCCTAAAACACAACTAAAAAACCGTACACCTAAAAAAAAAAACCTTTTAAAAAAAACCCACATAAAAACCCACTAGGTATATTATCACAAAGTATTATATTATTATATACATTAAAAAAGTTTTAAAAAACTATTTTCTTTACTAAACCCTAACCACTAGGGTTTTTATAATATTCACTTGTGTTGTTATAAAAAACATTTTTTTAAAAAAAATAAAAAAACCTATTTATAAAAAAAAAATTCTATTACCAAAAAACCCTTAAAACCTTCTAAAACCCATTAAAAAAATAAACCATATTACCAAAAAAACGTTAAACCCACTAAAACTTACTAAAAGATATTTAATATAAACCAAAGTTGATTATATACATAAAAAACTTTTATAAATCAAAATTCTATAACCATAATTCTAAAAAAAACCCCTAACCACATCTAAATCCTATTACCAAAAAACAACCCCTTTTACCACCTCTTAATTAACTTAGGTATAATTAACCAAAAGTTGGATATTATACATATCTTTTAAAAAATCTAATTTACCAAATTATTCCCTAAAAAAACCCCTAAAACCAATAAAAACCATATCATACCAAAAAACAACCACTTAAAACCATTTAATTCAATAAAAAACCTTATTACAAAAAAAAAAAACCCTCTTAAAACTCAACAATTTCCTACTATGTATAAAATTTATCCAAGTGATATATATAAAAACCTTTTTTTTAAAAAAAAACCTATTACTAGAAACACCATTAAAACCCTCTCCTAAACCATTTAATTTTTTATACCAATACACTAAAACCCTTAACCATTAAAAAACATATTACCATTAAAAACCTAAAGTAAAAAACCCAAAACCCTAAAAACCAACTAAAAAAAACCATATTAACCTAAAAAAAACCCTTTATAACCTCTAAAACCACTAAACAAAAAAAACCCCTGTGCCAAGAAACTTTCAAACCTCTCCTTCCCCTAAAACCAAACTTTAAACCTATATACCAAAACCTAAAACAAAAAACACCTAAACCCACTTAATAAAAACCCCCTATGCAAAAAACCCCTAAAATCCATAAAAAAACATAGGTATAAATAAATTCACAATGTCGGTAAATAATAACCATTAAAAAAACTTTAACAAAAAAATCTATACAAAAACACTCAAAAAAAACCCCCTAAACGGGGGGGGGGGGACTTTAACCCTATTTAACAAAAAAAAACCTAATAACCTCTAACCACTAGGGTAATTTCACAAGTGGATATTTAATTACTCAATTAAAACTTTTAAAAAACATATTATTACCCTAAAAAAACCTTAAAACCCTAAACCCCTAAACTATATTACAAAAACCCCTTAAAAAAACCTAACCACCCTCAAAAAAACCTTATACCAATTACCTTTATAAACTAAAGATTTTCAACTGTAAGCTTAAACAATTATTTACCCCTGGACATTAGTTAAGTATCACGGTGGATAAAAAAATAAATATTAAAAATTTAAATCGGCCATGTGATAAAAGCTTTTAATATAAATTGTGAAAACATTAGGTTATGGTTATTTTCAACATTATTACAATTATCAATTTTCCCACCCATGTTTGTATAACATTCAATATAATGTGACAACTAATTGTGATTATTTTGAAAATACATCTTAACATTCGTAATCACTGTTATTATATCACTCTGTGATATTATATTGTTAGTAGAAATTAAAAAGGGTTTAAACATAGTCTTTTTATAGGTTTTAATTTATTTTGCACAAATTATGTTTGATATATGGTTAGAAATGGTAAAGTGTTTATTATGTCATACATGATTAATCATTTAATGTTTTACAAAAAATACTTATGCCTCATTCAATAACATCGTGTTTGAGTGTTGAACGTACAATTATGTTATACACACATGTGATACTTTCAAGCGGGTTTGTTGATAAAAATACAAATTTCTTCGATATTCATCAACTTTATAAGTAAATAGTCTTGATTTGGAGGTCTAAAATTATGTTATGATAAATGGTTAGAAAGCTAAGAATTACGTACTTTTAATTGCCTCAAAATGATGAATTCAGTTGGAGTTTCACACATATAATTTCATACAACGTTATTTACGAAAGCATGTGAAGTGTTCTAACTTACAGATTAGTGTAATATCACAAGTGATATATCAAACAAAATATTGCACGAGAAAAAACAAAAAAAAACAAAAAAAACATAAAAAAAGTTTGTCGAAAGTATATGAAAGTGCCCCTCTATTTAAAGATAATTAAATGCTCGTCAGGATGGTGTAATTTATAAATATTAACGTTTTACGGTTTTTGCGATATGTGATTTTTAAAAATATGGGTGAAAGTGCGTTTTAATTAAAAAACACAAAGGTAAGAAGGGGTGTTGGATGTTTTTTAAGGTTTAATCTTATCTATTAAATAAAGTTAAATCTTAAATTAATCTTCACCATTAGATCAAACTCAAATGGATGGTGGAGATTTGTCCCTTGGTATGTGAGGAGAAACTGGTATGCAAATGAACTTTTCTCTTGTTTTGAAAGCTTAATGACTATTTTAAAACTAAATAAAAGTATACTAACTTAAATAAACAAAAAGATTTTATAGTGACCTATATGAATATTTTAAGAAAGTATAGTGATCTTGCGGTGCAAGAATTGATTCCTTATTTGCTATACGTAATATTTGTTGCCATTCACAAGAAATTATATTTCCATTAGACAAATGCATAGTCACAACTATCGTATCCCTGAACCATTTCGAGACCAGGTTACATATAAATCAAGTGATCTATTAATTTTTTTCGATAAGTAAGGTTAATATCGCATATGTAAATTACTGCTATTATTCTATACATGCGCGTTTTTTCTTTTCTGTTAAATCGAATTCGAAAACTATATATGCCACTTTATGGTTTTTTATTTTGATTCATTTATATCCTTATTGCAGATCCAAATACTAAATTCTCAAGGATGTGGTTTTTTTGTTGTTTTATGTGTTGCTTTCATCTGCTACAATGTCATCATCTTGAAGTGTGATTCTGTACACGGGTCAAAGGAAGTTGCTCACCTCAGATTATTTCAAGGGATTTTGATGAAGTAGCAAGAATGAGGGCGGGAACATGTTGTGGATATTAGAGTTTCACAACGTCCCCCGACGACAAGTACAAACTTGTGTCAAAATAGTCAATGAACACATCACATAGTTCAAATTTATTACAATGGTCACCCAACATAGCGGCAAAATATGTCTAGAATGATTCCAAAACATAACTATGAACACAAAATCTCAAAATGTAAATTCTTCCAACAAAGATCCCTAAGGGATAAGCTTAAGTCTGCTAAGGCAACTATCCTGATATCAACGAGCATTTGCATCACCTGAAAATAATACTCAAAAAGGTCAACATAAATTTGGTGTGCTCCTAGGTTTAGAAGTAAACCCAGTTGTTGTGCCAGAATTTAAGTAGTGGACAATTGTGCAATATGAAAACAGAATGCATGCAATAGTATTAGAATCCGACATAGCAATCCCATGCTATCATAGTACTTTAATAAAATCATAGCATTTAATCATACCAATCATTCCTAATGGTCCAAGCGCTTATAGTCCTCCGCACCTAAGGCCTACCAGTTGGAGCTAACATAGGTCGACCAAATTATCCTTGCATAGAGGTCCACATAGAACTTGTTAGGAATATGAAAAGTATCAGTCACTTCCATAATATCGTAAGATAGCTCGTAGTATAGTTTTTGGAACCTCAAGTAAGTAGAAAGGCCAAGGCCCATGGATAGCCATGTTAAAGCCCATGGCTGGCCAATCCATTGTAAAAATACCCTCTTCATAGCTTGGAGAAGGTGTTGGTTGTTCAATTTCTCATTTCACTCAATCTAATATTCTCTCTTCCTTTCTCTCTCTAAAAGTGTTCATCCTTCCACTTTCTCTCTCTAGTTCTTTGTCATTTGATTATAAGTTTAGATATTTCATATGTTCTACAATTGATATCAAGAGCCATGGGGTGGTTTAGCTAGGTTTTGTGTGCGTTTTGACCTCTTGTATTAGGCGTGCGTTTGGTTTGAAATCAAACGAAAGATTCTCATCTTTTGTGGGTTCAAAAACCATAATGCTTGCAACTTTCTTCTTTGTTTATCTTAGTATAGGTTAATTGTACAAGAAAATCTTTGAAAAAACTCAAAATTTTCATCTTTATGGTGTATTTTGGTTCGAAAAGGGTTTTTGTACCAAGAATCTTGATTTCAAAATTTTTTTGTGTTAAAAACCATTAAGTTTGTGTTTTTAAGGTTCTACTAGTCTTAGAATAGCAAGAAGTACAAGAAAAATCGAGTAAAAACGTTAAAAAGTGAGTCTGTAAGTGGTTTGAAAATTTTAAGTTTCGAATTTGTCTAGGAGAATTACACAGGCGAATTATACATTTTCCTTTGGGAGAATTATACATTTTTCCTTCAGACGAATTATACAATTTCCTTTGGGCGAATTATACATTTTCCTTTGGTCAAATTATACATTTTTCCTTTAAGCGAATTATACAATTTCCTTTGGGCGAATTATACATTTTCCTTCAGGCGAATTATACATTTTTCCTTCAGGCGAATTATACAATTTTCTTCAGGAGAATTATACAATTTGCTATAGGCGAATTATACATTTGTCTTTAGGCGAATTATACAGTTTTCTTTAGGCGAATTATACAGTTTGTTTTAGGTGAATTATACATATCTTGTATTTAGGCGATTTATACAATTTGCTTAGGAGAATTAAACACTTTGCTTGGGAGAATTATACACTTTGCTCGGGAGAATTATACACTTTGCTTTGGAGAACTATACCACTTTTATTAGTTGATTTATACGGTTTTTCTTTGATTTGTAAAATCCCGTGAAAGATTAACCTATTTTACCTGTTTTATCAAGAATTGTAAAATCCTGTGTAATTCCATTACTTCAACACTTAAACAAACCTCACTTTAACACAATAACCTCTAATCATTGAACGATAAAAAAGATATCTATTCTTATTTAATCAATTCAAAATAACAACTTTAACAGAATTTATGATCATTGTCGGTGCAGACAACCGTCCTCCTATGCTGGAAAAATCTTTGTATGACTCTTGGAAAAGTCGTATGGAACTCTACATGGAGAATATGGAGAACAGAAGAATGATTCTTGACTCAGTTTTAAATGGTCCACTTGTATGGCCTACTGTTGTTCAAGAGGGTGGTATACTAGGAAAAAGAAGTATGTAGAACTTTCCGCTACATAAAAGATCCATGTCGATTGTGATCTCAAAGCTACCAACATTGTTCTTCAGGGTTTTCCACCTGATGTGTATGCCATTTTCAATCATCATAAAGTTGTAAAGAGATATGGGACAAAGTTAAGCTTCTAATGCAAGGCACATAATTGTCATTACAAGAAAAGGAATGTAAACTGTATGACGAGTTTGATAAGTTTTCATCCATGAAAGGTGAAACACTATATCAGTACTACTGGAGATTTGCTCAATTAATCAATAACATGAATGTTATCAACATGTCAATGAGACCAGTTCGAGTGAATATAAAGTTTCTGAACAGTCTACCACCAGAATAAAGCAAGTTTGTGACAGATGCGAAGTTGGCTAGAGATTTGCACACTATAAACTATGATCAGTTGTACTCATATCTCGAACAACATGAGACACATGCAAATGAAACTCGCTTGATGCGTGAATGATACCAAGATTCTCTTGCATTTGTTGCCAACTACAATCAACCACCGTCTCAACCTACCAACTATCACTCTCAATACAACACTTCAGAGTTTCCTCAACAAACACACAACATGATTCCACAGGTTCACTCTCTTCAATACTCACCAATCCATCCAACACCTCATCTATCACAACCACAAATCATTCATTCATCCACTCAACCATCAAAACAATACCAGTCTCATATGGATCATCAAACCTCATCTATTCCACCAATTGCTTCTCACCTCAAGCTTCACCACAACCTATGACTTAGTTCCCTTAAAAGGACTCAGGTCTTGTTGTTCCTGTGTTCTCTCAAGGAGATGATCCAATTTCCTGTCTCAACAAGGCAATGGCTTTTATAACTGATGTAGCCTCTTCAAGGTTCCCTTCAACTAACAATCAAATTAGAAATTCTTCTAATCCGCAAAACCAGGCCACTATTCAAGACGACAGGGTTACAGTGCAACAAGTTCAAGGGAGGCAAGGACAAAGTTATTTTGGTACTGGCTATAAGGGTAATGCTACTAGTTCTGGGGGAAATAATGCAAGCGGACAGGCAAGAATTGTTAAATGCTATAATTGTCAAGGTGAAGGACACATGGCGAGACAATGCACTCAGCCTAAGTGACCAAGGGACACTGTATGGTTTAAGAAAAGGCAATGTTGGCTGAAGCACAAGAATCCGGTCAAATTTTGGATGAAGAACAACTCACATTTCTTGCAGATCTAGGCATTCTAAACGGTCAAGCCACTTAGACAACCATTCCAAACAATGTTGCTTTTCAGACTGAGGATCTAGATGCTTATGATTCTGACTGTGATGATGTCTCAAATGCAAAGGCGGTTCTGATGGCCAATCTTTCCAACCATGGTTCTGATATTATCTCATAGGTACCTCATTTTAAACCCTATCATAATGATATGGATAATCAACGTGTGCATACAATGCAGGATTTTGAACAAACACCAGTTGTTGATTTTTCAGATAATGAGATAACCAGTGATAGCAATATCATTCCATACTCTTAGTATTTGTAAGAAACACAACTGGAAACTATTTAAGATACTAATTTGTATGCTCAACAAGATTCAATGATCTTATATGTGATTGAACAAATGTCAGAAAAAATGATTAATCATGTGAATAACTGGGAAAAGGCTAATCAGAAAAAGAATAATGAATCCGTTACCGCTGAGCTTGAGAGATATAAAGAAAGAGACAAAAATTTTGAACAACGTCTTAATATTGATTTAAGCTCTCGTGAAAAAATGATTGATTCTCAAATGGATAATATGATTAAAGAAAAGCTTGCACTAACGCAGCAAATTGACTCACTTGAACAAAATCTTTCTAAACAACTTAAAGAAAAGGAATCTTTATTGCAAATATTTACTGTTTTCAAAAATGAATCTAGAGAAAAGGAAAATAAATATATGGAAAATGAAATTGATTTAGAAAAGAAAATCAAAGAACTTGATAATATTGTTTTCAAAGTGGGTCAATCTGCTCAAACTGTGCACATGATAACAAAGCCACAGGTTTTTTATGATGACGCTCACAAACAAGCTCTAGGTTATCAAAATCCATTTTATCTCAAGAAAGCTCAACGGATTAAACCAACCTTGTATGATGGTAGTGTTATATCTAGTCAACATGTTGCTATGCCCGTGATTGATGATGATGAGACTTTGATTTTGGAAGAAGAGAGTCGATAAAAAATGTCTGAAAAAGTAAAGGATCCAGAGGCTATTAAACAAAACATTTCTCATAAACCTATTGATTACATAAAATTGAATCAACTATCTAAGGATTTTGGGAAACATTTTGTTCCACAACAAGAATTGTCTGCTGAACAAGCTTTTTGGTTTCAGACTTCCAACCCTAATACAGAATAAACTGAAATGTCACCTGGTAGAATAGAGGCTCCTAGCAAACTTCCTAGTGTTAGTTTGGTTAATTCAAGCCTTAAAAAGCTTAAATTTCACATTTCTAACTTTGACATCGTGGTGAAAAAGCAAATTACAACTGATGCCATTATAGAAGGGGAATGGGGGGTTTAAACACACAAAAGCTGTTTTTTACAAAGAAATTATTCCATTTTTAACGACCTTAAAAGACATGTTCAATGTTATTGATAGAGATATTATAAATGAGGTAACAGAAGTACAAACATTTTTTAACCAGATGGAAGCCGCTGTTCAACAGAGTTCAGTAGACAAACAATGTTGTGAAATTCTAAAGAAAGAACTTTTTCTTGAAAATGATCGACTTTTACCAAAAAAATATGTCTCAGGATGTTCTGCTTTCTGTTCTGAATTCTTCTACTCTATGTGATACATCTGTGAATATGGAAATGCAAAGAAGTGAATCATGTGATAAGTGTTTCAATCTTAATGTAGAGCTTTCAAAATCACAATATGATTATAAAGAACTTTTGAAAAGTTACTCACAACTTGAAAAACATTGTATTTCTCATGAATTGTCAATACAACTTAATCAATATATCTTTCAAAAGGACAACTCCTGTGATAATCAAAATGCTCTAGAAATTCCAGAATATTTTGAGAATAACGATTTGAAAGCTCATCTTCAAGACAAAGACACTACCATTTGTAAGTTGAAGAAACTTATCAAATCTCTGAGAGAAAATAACAAGGAAGAGAAAGTCAACCATGATATAACTAAACTTGAGACCATAAATGAGGAACTGGAAAATAGTGTGGCAAAACTGCTTTCTGAAAATGAGCTTTTATGTAAAAAAATTAATCATGTGAAACATGTTTTCAAATATCAGTTTGTCTCAATCAAAAAGTAACGTGTTCGTACTCAAGAACATAGTGACTCTTTAATTTCTCAACTGAACTCCAAATCTGTTGAAAATGAGGATTTAAAAGCTCAAATTAGAGACAAGGTTTTTGTGATTACATCATTGAAAAACTATTTACGAAAACTAAAAGGGAAAGAAATTGTTGAAAATGTTGCACAAATACCTATTGCCGCCACTATTGTTCTAGGCATGTTCAAGCTAGACTTAGACCCTTTAGCTCCTAGGTTATTGCAAAATAAGGAAGCTCACATAGACTATCTTAAGCACACTTAGGAACAAGCTGATATACTTAGGGGAATAGTCGAACAAGCTAAAGCAAAACAGCATTTAGATAATGCGTTAAACTTTGCCTGTAAGCATGCCAAACGAATTCAGGAGTTACTTTTCTATGTTCGAGACACATGCCCTAATGCCTATAAACCTAGTGAAAAATTGATAGCTGTCACACCTATGAACAAAGTCAAGAAAGTTAGGTTTTCTGAACCACTCACATCCACAAGAAACATTAAACAGGTAGAGTCATCTAAAACATCAGATTCTAACACACCTGTGTTTTCTTCTACAGGATTAAAGTGTTCTACTAGTACTTGTAGATCACAGCCTGCACGCAATAAAAGGAATGATAGGATCTCGCAATCACCAAGTAGCAACATGAAGAATAAAGTAAAAGCCCAACCTAGGAAAGTTAATAAAAAGAATCGTGTTAAAGAACCTGTTTGTAATGCGAATGTTAGGCATACTATGTTAAATGCGAATTCTTAGTTAATTTGTGTTAAATGTAAGCAATGTATGTTTGATGCTAATCATGATGTGTGTTCCCTTGATTTTGTGAATGATGTGAATATGCGTGCTAAATCAAAATCTAAGTCAAAGCAAAACCAACTGCCTAATATTTAGAAACCTACGGGTCATATGTTCACTAAGTAGGATTTAAGTGGAAACCGATAGGAAGACTTTTCACTTTAGTTGGTAACTCGTGCCCTTTAACTAGGATCACTCCCACTAAAGTTATGTCCATTAAGGATTTCACCTCTCACTCAGTTGAAATACACAAAATAAAGCTTAAAGTCTATAGCAGGAGACCTAAACATGTCAAAATTATAGGTTCAAGTAAAAAAGCTAAGATTGTAGAATCTAAGAATGCTAAAAACTCGGAACCCAATCATTTTTGGGGATCCACTGCTACAGATGTTCCATCTTCTTCTCTTGTCAATGACAGGTTATCCAGATTGTTCTCTGGTATCTGGACTATGGATGCTCAAAACATATGACAGGGAACCGCTCTCAGCTTATCAACTTCGTTAATAAATTTCTGGGAACTGTTAGATTTGGAAACAACCAAATTGCAAAGATTATGGGGTGTGGTGACTATCAGCTGGGAAATGTTATTATCTTAAGGGTTTACTATGTTAAGGGGCTTGGACATAACTTGTTTTCAGTTGGAAAATTTTGTAACGTGGATCTTGAAGTTGCTTTTAGGAAAAACACTTGCTTTATTCAAATTTTAGAAGGTGGGGTAAAAAAAACCCACTTGCTTTTTACTTCAAAAAAAATTTTTAGAAAGGTGCTTGTTGGATAAGACTTTAGGGAATCAGGAGATTCAAATTTTTGTACCTAAAAATTTCTTTTTGATGGGGGGGGGGACCACGTAAAAGACTTATACGGGGGATTGTCTACTTGTTTAAAAAAGCTTTAAACAGACTAAAAGAAAAAGACTAAGAGTTGGTTATGGCACTGTCATTTATCTCATCTCAACTTCGGTACTCTTAACAAGCTAGCCAAAGACGGTCTTGCTCGAGGCATTCCAAAGCTTAAATTTCAAAAAGATCATTTGTGTTCAACATGTACATTAGGCAAAAACAAGAAATCCTCTCATCAACCCAAGGCTGAATACACTAACCAGGAAAAACTCTATCTTTTGCATATGGATCTTTGTAGCCCGATGCATGTGGAGAGCATTAACGAGAAAAAGTATATTTTAGTGATTGTTGATGATTACTCACGATTTACATGGGTCAGATTTTTAAGATCAAAGGATGAAGTTCCTGATGCTATCATCAAATGCATCAAAGATATTCAAGTTCGTTCGAATGAAACTGTCTGGAATGTTAGAACAGATAATGGAACTGAATTTGTAAATCATACCCTTCGTGAATTTTATGAAAATGTCAGCATCTCGCATCAAACATCTGTTGCTCGCACTCCTCAACAGAACGACGTTGTTGAAAGACAAAATCAGTCTCTTGTGGAAGCTGCTTGTACAATGTTGATATTTTCAAAAGCTCCATTATTTCTGTGGGCCGAAGCACTCAATACAGCTTGTTATACCCAAAATTGTTCCCTAACCCTTCTCCGCTACAACAAAACTTCATATGAGCTGATGCACGACAAGAAGCCGGATTTATCATTTCTTCATGTCTTTGGTTCAATCTGTTATCCGACCAATGACAGTGAGGACTTGGGTAAACTAAATGCAAAACCTGATATTGGTATTTTTGTTGGTTAAGCGCCCGTAAAGAAAGCTTTCAGAATCTATAACAAGAGAACCCAGAAAATCATGGAAACTATTTATGTGACGTTCGATGAGCTGACAGCAATGGCTTCTGAACAATTCAGTTCAGGACCCGAGCTTCAATCTATGACTCCTGCAACATCCAGTTCAGGACTCGTTCCAAACCCTGTTCCTCAACAACCTTTTAATCCACCAAGCATGAATGATTAGGATTGTTTGTTCCAGCCTATGTTCGATGAATACTTCAACCCTCTATCAAGTGTGGTTTCTCCCGTTCCAGTAGATGATGCACCAAGAGCTGTTGATATAGTTGGTTCACCTTCATCAACAACCGTTGACCTAGATGCACCTTCACCAAGTACTTCATCAACTAACCAACAACAACAATCCACAATCATCTCACAAGGTGTTAAAGAACCCATACCAAATGCACATTTTGACGATCCATGTCTTGAACCTCTTCATGATGTGTCTACTTCTCACGAATCATCGTCAAATGCACAGTCCTATCACTCTCCACTAGAAATGATTAGTAGATGGACTAAGGATCATCCATTGGCAAACATGATTGGTGACCCCTATCGACCAGTCTCTACTAGAAAGAAACTCAAAACTGACGCCATGTGGTGTTACTTTGATGCCTTCCTAACTTTGGTAGAACCAAAGAACTTCAAACAAGACATCCTTGAACCATCATGGATCGATGTTATGCAAGAATAAATTCATGAATTTGAAAGACTACATGTTTAGGAATTGGTGCTGTGTCCAGATAAAGTCATGTTGATCAAACTAAAGTGGAGTTACAAGGTCAAGACAGACGAATTTAGCGGGGTACCCAAGAACAAGGCTAGATTAGTTGCTCAGGGATTCCGGCAAGAGGAGGGAATCAAATTTAAGGAATCATTTGCATCGGTGCAAGAATTGAGGCCATCCGTATCTTCGTAGCAAATGCCGCCAACTTACCAAATGGTGCGATCAAATCCGAGGTTTAAAAACCGTACTAATGAGCAATGCAACAAAATTCCACCATTACTAAAGGTAAGTGAGAAAGATAAAAGGAATGGAATCTCGCATGCGTACCAAAAGCTTAAGGGGTTCTACAAAGGAGTTTTGAATCTAGGACCCGATTACATTCAAGATGCGAAGATGGAAGAATGGCGCACACGCGGGCACATTAGCATGCATAAGTTGGAATGAAAATGGAAGCTGAAGAAAAGTCTAACTTAAAGACTTTGTTGTAAACAAAAGTGCTTCCTGGGAGACAACCCGGAATGTTATTTAATTTTGTTATCGAGTCTGTCTGCCCAGACATCAATACGGCGTATCCGCCCCATACCATACGGCGTATTGATTGTCTGGACGTTGTTAGTCTTTATTTTTCATGCACTTTAAAAACATTATTGTCAGTTCTGCGAATACGCCGTATTCAATTACTTGATACACGCACTTGTTTTTCCTATATTTTACACAGGACCTCGTGAAAGAAAAATCAACAAATATTGGTGGAAAATTTTCAAATCTGGAAGATCTTGAAGTGCTGGAGTCTTGAAACCTTAAGGCGGCTGTTCAACACGAATTATTGCTCATAAACATAACTTGGAGAATCTACCGAGCAAATCTCAGGGGAGTTTCTCATTCTAATTCTTTTTAATTCCCGTATTTAATGTTTTATATATATAACAAGGACGTTGTATAATTCAAGTGGGGGGATGAAATTAGAATGTTTACTTGTCCTAATTTTCACAATAAAAAGCTTAAATTATGCTCAAATTAAAAAAAATTCAAGCATACTTTTGTGAAATTACATGTTACATAACCCGCACACAATAACCCTTGATAGATATTGTGAGGATTTAACCTTTCCGTTTCCAAATGTTTACCCAAATTCCACAAAATATGAGTGTGTCGGTGATGTTGTAGACTTTAGAACTTGGCTTGGTATATCTATTCGAGACCATAATAATGAGTATTATGGATTTAATTGGAGTAACTTGTTTAAATTGGTAAATCTTAGGATTACAACCAAATCGCCTATACATGTTGTTTATTAACTAACTACACCGGTTAGTTAACCTCCCGTTAAACCCTTCCACTCTCATCTTTAGAGTGATGATCCACTAGAACAACCCGTAGAGCCAATCCTTTAGGAATTTACACCAATATAGGAATTTACATCCAACTAGTTTTGTTTCCAGTCACAAACCATTACACTTAAACATACCCTATTATATTAATGTATTAATTACTGTTTACTATTGCTTAAACAGTGTAACAGTTTGCGTATTTTCCTGAGTCTTGTGTCATATTTAGTATCTTGTGGTTCCGGTTTGTAAAATTATTCACATTGCAAATGGGAATGTATATTAGTAGTCAAAACTCATGTGATTTTATTACCGTCACAATTATTGGTGAATCCGAAGAATGAAGAAATTACTGAAGGAATTATCCAGAATTATTATGATGGTGAAGATGGTGAAACTACACTGAGATTTAAAGTATAGTTAGCAAAAAAAACGAAAAAATGAGAAAAATACAAAAAGAGTGAGAAAGTTTGAAGATAATTGTTTAAAGCAATACCGAAGAAATTACACGAAGGATCGATTATTCGTTGATACGTCTAAGAAAATCAACGATGTAGAGTATTGTACAAAGTGGAAGATATCGCCGCTTGCCTTGTAGAGTATGTAAAGTTTTAGGATGATTGAAATTTTGAATTGGCGTTTTTACCTAGGAACAGCCAACTTAGTTTGTTTGTTATTTTGATATATGACGAATGCAAATAGATAAGTCTTTATGTAGTAAGCGATCAGGGACGAAATATAGTGTCCTAGCAAACTTTATCTTAGAGTGCGTTAATCTATTTGTCTTTCTTGAGAAGAGTTTTATTCTAACAACTAATTTACTCCCTCCTCATCACATAAGGATTAGTTCGCTTGGTTTTACTCAGAACGTAGGATTGATCGAGGCGTGTAGGTCTAATTCTCCCGTGGATTTAGGTGTGTAGTTATGCATGTCCTCGGCTAGCCATGTGGTTTACGACTCTTGGGAGTGAAAGTTACAGAAGTTCCTATCCTATATCACATTCTCACATTTCCTAACCATTCTTAATTCGAATAGGGAATGTGAACGAACCATTCCATTCTATCCCGTAGATTCGCGTGTGCGTTGGTACTTTTGTGTAGAGAAAGATAGTAGAATGATCAACCGTACGCTTTCCTCTACACAAAATCCATATTTACCTTTATAAACTTGTACTCCCTTGACATTAGGTGTTGGAGATGTATCCCTTAGCCAAGCTTATATAGGAATACTCCGACATGACTGAGCAAATTAAGCGAAATTAGTTTTACATGTTACCATAATAGATTAGTGAGTGATGTTTAGTGGATTTTCCAACTCTAACTTCGTGAGGTGTTTGGTTGTGTACTTGTAATAGATCGAATAAATGCTTTAAAAGAAAATATCCTTAGGGATACATTTTTATAAACTTCTAAAGGCTACTTGAGGACAAGTAGGATTCAAGTGGGGGATATTTGATGACATCAAATAACGTCTATTTTATAGCATCATTTGTCCCACGATATTAACCCATTTTGTATAATTATTGCAAAGAATTGTTACTTAATCGTTTATATTTGAGAATTGCAGTAATTATGGAGTAATTGGTAAAAGATAGCAAAAGGCGCGCATTAGGGAGCATAAATGAAGATATTTTGAAGATTACAGTTCTGAAGACCAATACGCCGTATCCATCAAGAAGATAAGGCGTATCCGTGCCTGCACTACCAAAAGACCACAAAAGTATAAAGACCAATACGCCGTATCCAGGGGACTCAATACGCCGTATTCAAGATATGGAATTAATATAATATTCTGGAAGATATCAAACATGGTCCCTACTCCAAGAAACCCCCAATACGTCATATCCAACTCCTTGGATACGCCGTATTCAACCAACTTCCAGACCTTATAAATAGAAAACTCAAAAACAAGTTTTAAGTGTGCTAAATCATATTCTCGATACCTAAACCACAAAAGTCAATTTTCAGAGGAGAAAAAGAGCAGAAGAGGTCGAGCAACGCAATCCAATCCATAGGAGACATCGTGTAATTCATATACTTTAGTAATCGTTTGGTTTTTTGGTATCATTCGTTAACTCGGTTAGTTTACCTTGGCTAAATAATTACTCTTGTATTTATTATGATGATCGAAGGCTAATACCTTCAGGTATTAGTCATTATTATGAAGATTTGAATGTTTGGTATTTGTTTATTATCGATTTCTTGATTTATCGTTGTATGCTTGTTTATGTTTATCAATTATACTTGATACAGCTCTTTTGATGCGACCTATCATTCAACTGGATCTACTAAGTGACCAAGCCGGAATCTAGAGTCCGGGATAGCTCTTCAATATAGTAAATTAACATATAGAACAATAGTTACACAAGTATTGTCCTTCTAAGACTGTGTCTAGGATACGCTTCCTCCGGCTTTAACTAGTTAAATTGGAGAAATTGCAGATGGTTTTATGATTCGTCGTTTGACTAGCAGAGACCTAAATAATCAACAACTAAGCTTAGTAATTCCAATGGATCTTTTAGGACAAGTGGACTACTATGGTATATAGAGAGCTTAAGGCGTAAGTGGAAAAGTCTCTATGTAGCTAGGGTTTAAAACAAGATCACCATTTGCTTTAAAAAAACCCTAAGATAGATTTAAAATCAGCAAAATAAGGATGCGAAAAATGTGGAAATGTTTTACAATCGTGACAGAATATATTAAGTCTGGTCATAGGAAGAAGTGGAACGCATAAGTCCCTTAAGAAGGATATTGCCAACCCGTCCGACTTCACCGATAGTAAAAAATCATTGCACTTAATAAAACAAAACCCAACGTTAATCCAGATTAATAATGGTTAATACCGTTTTCTTATAAAAGGATCGAGATCGCTCCTTTAATCTATTGATGGGTAACAGTGGTCCTGAATTGATTGAATTCACCCCACCAAAACCCCAATACCTGTGCCATCTCTCAGGCAAAAAACCCCCTTCTTTTCCCATTATCCATTAGAAAATTAGACGACAAAGGTTTAACATTAGGATTAGATTTCAGTAGATTCTACTTAGATTTAGAGCAACCAGATATGAATTAAAATTGAAAGATTTAATCTCGACTCTCATTGATCACACACCAACTGACTTACCGACGAAACTAACTTATAACAACATAACCATCTGGGTCTAACTTAACTACTACCGATCGGGTCTACTGCCCGTTAAAGTGTTGTTTTTGGTTAAGTCGGCAAAATATAAATTTAAAACTTGAATCAATAAATTACATACAACGACAACGCATCATGCTTCTTCACGGTTCAACCTCTTCTTCCTCGAGTTGATCTTGTCTCTCATCATGGAGATCATTATCATCTCGTCATCTCTTATCTTGTACAACTTTGTGATCTAATCTAGATGAGCTTCCAGTTTCCTTCGTTAAACAAGGAAATATATTTTCAAAGAAGGAAGCATTCCTTGATTCCATTACTGCATTCTTTTGTATATCCGGATTTTTTAAGTCATGTACAATGAAACGATAAGCACTGTTATTCTTATCATATCCAATGAATATACAATCCATAGATTTAGGTCCAATCTTTTGGGCCTTGGGTGTCGGTACAGCTACCTTGGCTAGACACCCCCATACTCGTAAATACTTATATGATGGTTTTCTTCCCATCCATAGTTCATAAGGGGTCTTTTCTTTTTTCCTTATGAGGTATCTTATTTAAAAGATAAGTAGCCATCAGAATGGCTTCCCCCCACATGTCCTGGCTTAAAACCAGAACTTATCAACATGGCATTAACCATTTCTTTCAAGGTACGGTTCTTCCTTTCGACAATACCGTTTTGCTGAGGTGAATAGGGAGCAGTGAACTCGTGTCTGATTCCATCTTTCGTACAAAGCTTGGCAAATGAAGACACTTATTCACCTCCTCTATCACTTCGTACAACCTTGATTTTCCTACTAAGTTGATTCTCAACTTCGGTTTTGTATAAAACAAACTTGTCTATAGCTTCATCTTTACTTTTCAACAAGTAAACGTAGCAATACTTTATACAATCATCAATAAACATGATAAAGTACTTATTTCCACCTTTTGTGGGTAGTTATTTCAAATCACATATGTTTGTGTGCATCATATCAAGTGGTTTGGTTTTTCGTCTAATCGATTTGAAAGATGATCTTGTAAGTTTGGCTTCAACACAAGTTTCACACTTATATTTTGAATCAATATGAAAGTTTGATATGCTATTAAATTTAATCAAACAACGCATCAAATTAAAATTTACATGTCCAAGACGACCATGCCACACATTAGAAGACTCAATCAAGTAAGCAAAAGAATTCACTTTATTGATATCATTCTTAACAACCATTACATTGAGCTTGAACATACCATTCACGGCATATCCCCTACCAACATACATTTGATTCTTAGACAAAATAAACTTATCAGACTCAAAAACAAGACGAAAACCAAACTTGTTCAACAGCCAATCGGACACAAGATTCTTGCGAATCTCCGGAACATACAATACATTAGTCAACTTGAGCTCTTTCTCGAATGTCATTTTCAAAATAACATCTCCTTCGCCCTTGATATCAGCAGTTGCAGAGTTGCCTATGTACAACTTCTCTCCATTGTCAACCGCTCTGAAAGAGTGAAACATACTCTTATCAGCACACACATGACGGGTTGCGCCAGTATCAACCCACCAACCACTGTTGTTAGAACCTACCAGATTAACTTCAGAGATCATGGCAATGACGTCAGACACCATAGCAATCATGTCCATATTATCATTCACCATATTAGCCTGGCGTGGATTCACCTACTTCGGCATCTTGCAACTAGCAGCACGGTGACCTGGCTGGTCGCAGTTGTAGCAAGTCCCTTGGAACTTTTGTTTCACAATTCTAGCTTTAGGAGCAAGGTACTCAGCTTTCCCTTTGCCCTTCTTGTCATTCTTCTTTTTGCCTTTTCCTTTTGCCTTAGAATTAGACTTTAAAGATGACCCAGCATGCTCAACCATATTAGCCTTGGCATAATCAGGTGCATAAGTGTTTTTCTGAGCCAGCTTGTTGTTATCTTCAATATAAAGATGAACAATCAAGTCTTCAACACTCATCTCCTTTCGCTTATGCTTCAAGTAGTTTTTAAAATCTACCCAGCTTGGAGGTAACTTTTCAATAATAGCAGCAACTTGAAAAGTTTCACTCACAGTCATTCCCTCTGCATGAACGTGTATCAAAATCTGCAGATCTTGAACCTGGGTTATCACACTTTTTGAATCAACCATCTTGTAATCTAAAAAATGAGCTACCGTAAACTTCTTTGTACCAACGTCCTCAGTTTTGTACTTGCGTTCCAACGACTCCCATAATTCTTTGGCAGCCATGGTCTTGCAGTACACGTTGTATAAATCATCCACCAAACCATTCAGAACATAGTTGTGACACAAAAAGTCTCAATGTTTCTATGCTTCCACAGCTTAAACAGCCTATGCATTAGAGGGTTGACCTTCTTTAGGAGGTTCCAACTGAGGTGTAGTCTCCTTTAAGAACATCTTCTGTTGCCACCTCTTAAAATTCTGCCCATTGAATTTTTCTGGTTTTTCAGCATGATTAGCAACTGTGTTGGTAACCGGCGCACTAGTTACGTTCCCAGGAGCAGTCACATTAGTTTCGTTTGTCATCCTGAAAATCAAACACAAACAGTTAAACAACTGTTATAAATCGGTATCTGCTTGTACTGGATCTGCTTCAAAGAAACTCAATCGTGATTTTAGTGAATCAAACAGATCAGTTTAATAGAAACACAATATTGGTTTCAATATAAACTGATAAGAATAACTACTTAAAAAAACGTTTTAGATCTGTAATCCAATCTGTATATTAAAATATGTTTAATTAAAACTGATTTTCAAAGAAACTCAACTTGGTTTCGACAGAAAATAGTTTATAATGATAAAATCTATTAATAATAATTAATCCGATTTTATAAACGTGTTTTAAACTCAGTTAAACCGAATCTGTTTTAAGATTGTAGGAAACATGTAACACTCTTTATTAATAAAATCGAATTATAATAACTAAATTAAATTAACAGAAACTAAAATGCAGAAAATTAAATAACAGGAAATGGGTAGAAGCAGAAGACAGACTCTATGAACGTTAAATAAAATAAAGCAGTAAATGGTCGTGGAACGAGGCTCATGTTTAACACGATTCCTTTAAAACAGATTCACCGTCTGTTTCCCAAGGTATATGTAACACCCCTGAAATCCGAACTGCATCGAAATACAACATTGGAGTGCTACTTCATAGTTACAAAGTACAAGTCACAGAAAACGACTCTAAATGAGACGTTTTGAAATACATTATCATTCGAATAATACAAAATATCAGAGTTTCATACAAGGTCCCACAAGCTTAAGAATACACAATGTTTTAAGAAATAAAAAGTTTTGTCGAATGTATAAAAATGTAGAGTCTCTAGTACATATCCGTGCGGCTTTCCTTCGAGCAATAAACCTGTAAGACCTGAGATTAAACATGCTAAAAATTCAACAGAATGGTTGAGTGAATTCATAGGTTTATGTAATGGACAATCAAGTTTTCAGAGTTGTAGTAATAATTGCAACGAATACAATCATCATATAAATATATATTATTGCATCTAAGCTCATGGCACTCATATCAATAATGATATATAGAATGATAATGGACCCGTGTAGGTAATTGACATATACCTAGAGTTACGTGTTTAGTTACCTTTGGCTAACACAAACGGGATTCATCAATCCCGATAGGCCTATCCACAATATTCGCGTTCACACACAAGTGATTAATGGTCCATGATGGGGGGGACTTTATGGCATGAAGGGACTTAGACACAAGAAATAATATATTTAGGAAAGCATACAGTTTTGAAAGTAATTATCCGTAAATAGATGTTTTAGCATGTATCTTCCTCGCGGGGTTTATAAAGCATGTAAATAAGTAAAGGCGAGGCTATGAACTCACTTTGCGCGAAATGATAACCAATAACGATGACAATAGAGATGATAGCGATGAGAGCAAAGCGACAAAGTAAGATAAGTCAGGAAATCGCGGGCTTCTAATGATGACAATGGAGAAAAAGATGATGACAACTAATAAGAATCAATCAATTTGAACTAGCACTAATTTCTCCCAACCAACACTTGCAAGAAACCCTTTATTACAGCATGATGATCATACCCTTCAACCCTTTTATTATGATGATCTTTAAGAAAATTAGATCAAGAATAACAACTAGTTAATACCATCAACTTGAATAAAAGAATCGCCATTGTTGCTTGAAAAAAAGAAGTTCCTTCAAAAGTGTTTCTATCTTTTCTTTTCTTTTCGAGAGTAAAATGCGAACATTCATTAAAATGTTGCTAGGTAGCTTTGGCCTTTGGATGATGAAATACAATGTTGGCTAGATGAGATGGACACGTGTGTAAGATTGGGAAATAGGTAGGATTGTTGTTATGCCACATTTGATGGTAACGTGTTATCAATTTAGATATGTCTTGGTATATAATTTTTTTTCTTTTTTTTTACTTTTTTTAAGTGTATATATATAAAAGGCTAATGGTGTTAAGGTGATGCATACTTGAGTCAAAAACACAAAAAGTGCAAAGTTCACGTAAAAACACGGAAAATAAAAATATGACATAAAAATATATGTAAGATGATCAAAGTACATTAAACATGTAGACTAAACAAAGTCTAAAGCCGGGTTCAATTAAAATGTATGTGTTACGACGTACGCAAAATAACTTATCCTTATAGCTAAAATTGAGATATAAATGTAGACAAGGAGTATAGAGAGGGTGAGCAAAATGAGTTTTGTTAACTATGAGAAGTGATAAGTGTTGTGAGGTTTTTATATTATTTTTGAAAAGAATACAAATGTTCTTAGGTGATGCAAAGTTAACAATTACAAGACACCTAAGTGTCTAGTAATTTCCGCCCATAGTGGTGTTTTAGTTTGGTGAAACTAATATTGTATCATTAAACTTTAGCATTTATATGATATATTACTATGAAGCATAAATATAGTGTAGTATATGGTTTTTGTGAAACTAATATTTAGAATCTTGGAATTCTGTTGACATGCAAAAATTGTTTCTCTCTTGTAACTATGTTTTCTTGTATGTTGCTGCTAATACAAGAATAGTAGAATCATTATATAAAATGAACTTAATCAAAATGTATGGTAGAGTCCTATAGTTTAGTTTTTTTTGTATGTTGCTTTTTTTATTAGAGTTCCTTATAGTAGCCGTGGCTCTCTCTCTATTCATTGTATAATGTGCTGAATTTCTAATTGATTTTGGAACATGAAAAGGAAAAATAAACGCTTTCGATAAAATAAAACTACAACATTCGGAATACGTTTTCAAAAAAAATGATATAATACGTAGGTTTCGTAGACGACATACATCTAATGACGGCGCTCAAATAATGGTACGTTTAAAAACGTACACTGAATAATTTATTCAAAAACTATAAAAATAATAATTTAAATTTTATTGACGAAAGTTGGGTTTAAATATGACCTAAAAATTCGAATTGCTACAGTCCTCCACCCAGTTAGAAGGAATATGTCCACCGTGATTTTGTTTTATGTGCCCGAGAAGAGATGCGGATACTTTTATCGCATTTGATCTTCTCTTTCCCAGGTATATTCTGGCCCTCGACGAGAATTCCAACGTACTTTAACAATGGGGATTCGGCTTTGTTTCAACTGTTTGACCTCTCGGTCCATTATTTCAACAGGTTCTTCTATAAAATGTAGCTTGTCATCGAGTTTGATTTCATCTAATGGGATGACAAGGTTTTCGTCAGACAGATGTTTCTTTAGATTTGACACGTGGAATGTATTATGGATTCCACTTAATTCTTGCGGTAGTTCGAGTTTATATGCCATCGAACCAATCCTAGCCAGGATTTTGAATGGCCCAATGTATCGTGGACTCAGTTTGCCACATTTTCCAAAACGAATTACGCCTTTCCAAGGCGAGACTTTTAACATAACTCTATCTCCAACTTGGAATTCCAAGGGTTTACGCTTTACATTAGTATAGTCGATGACATATATATGCAACATGTTCTCAAAGGTCTGTATGATCCTTTCACTATTGACCATCGAGTTGCGGGTGCTAAGCAGTGCTCATGTCCAGACGAGTTCCCAATGCTCTCTAGAGTGAACTCTAAAATCTTGATGCAAATCGGCTATCTTTATCGGAGATGATCGATACTGGCACTCCGTGTTTGGAAACGGTTTCCTTCAAGTAAATCTGGGTAAGTTTCTCCATATAGTCTACTCCTTGATCGACATAAAATGAGCAGATTTAGTCAGACGATCGATGATGACCCAAATCGAGTCATACGAGCTCGATGTCCTCAGCAACTTGGTGATGAAGTCCATTATGATTCGGTCCCTTTTCCATGTGGAAAACTCAGGTTGTTGCAATAACCATGACGATTTCTGACATCATGTCTTAACTTTGGCAAACGTTAGGCACTTGCTGTCATAAGTGGCGCCTTCGGCTTTCTTATCTGGCCAACAATATAGTAGTATTATTGAGATCATAGAACACATGGTCCAATCATGTGAAATTGAGTACTTGGACTTATGTAACTCATACATGATCAGTTCCCTTATTTTTTCAAAAAGTGGCCTCCGCTTGAGCCCTTATCCTTTCAAAAAGTGGCCTCCGCTTGAGCTCCAAGAGTATGAGTAGGAAAGTTGTTGTGAATTGTCATTATTAAGGCTCGAACTCGTAATTGATCCGTATTTACTGTACACTTTGTACCGTATATGTAGTGTTTCCAAAGTCTAGGAGTAAAAGCCTCAATCCCAAACACTTTAGCGAATTTGTTATGATAACCTTATCGCATGTCAATCTTCTAGTGTACGCTAGAATATTATAGTTGATCAAACAAGTCGTCGATTCTCGAATGCAGATTACGGTTCTTAGCTGTTAGCTTGTTAAGTTTGCAGTGAACGGTGCACATTTGAAAAGATCCATACAACAAACTATGAATCGAAAAGAGTTAAAGACTCATTCGTACAAGAATGGTAACGATAATGATTAGATAAATGATGACAAGGAATGATTCATACAAACAAATTATGAGTTGTAAGAGAGTGGCTCGTACACAAACCATGTCAGATATATTTAAGTCCACTTATTTATAATTCGTTATTTACATCCAAAGGCATCCCAATCCATGTAAATAAGAATTAGAAACTTATGGTTCGGCGATTTATAACTTATCTATCCAAATGAAGAGGCGTCCCAATTCATTTAAATAGGGAGATTATAAATCATTGATGTGTGTTTTCCAATCTTTAAATTTATAATAATAGAAATACTGATTTTTACTAAAAACACAACACTCGGGAAGTATACCCGTTCGTGTATAGTGTAGCTTTAGGTAAGTCCATGTCGTTCCACGGGAATTGAAATTTTCACAATTTGTAATTAAGGTGCTAAGGCTAAGATGATTGTCACGTATCAAATTAACCAAGACGAGCATATATCGAATAATTCAAAGAAAGCAATTAAAAGATGATTCAATCAAATGATTAAGGTATGTTTGTTTAGGTAATAATTACTTAGATAATGATGTGTTTGGAATAGTGTTTATAAGTTTAGATGAAAAATAAAATTATCACAAGTTATAAATCCTTTCGGCCTTTAAATATAACTAGTGATTATTATTCGATTAATAACAACAAAATCCTTTTCGGCCTTTAATAAAACTAGTGATTATATACGATAAATAACAAACAAATCCCTTTCGCCTTTATACGTTATTATAACCAATATATTAAGTGGAATGATTAAACACATATATAAAAGATGTGACAACCGTGATTTGAGCAGGTTAGTTTATACCTTTAGAAATGGCTAAGAGTTCATTTTATGTGTTTAATTGATGTGGCTGAATGTGAATTTTATAGTGTTTCGAATTAGTTAAGGTATGCAATAATCACTTTTAAGGCGTATGGGCATCTCATTTTAAGTATGTTTGTGTTGGATTATGAGTATTCCATTTGTTCACGTTTAGTGATAATGGAAAAGAATGGCGTATTGCATGTAATGCTACGTCAATAGTTGGATGATTAAGTGTTAAGCGTTTATGGGAAATGTGGCATTTTAGAAATGAAATAGGTGAGTAAAATATAGAATTTTGTAGCAAACTTTCTAAAAAATAGAAAGTGGTATTGTGAAATGAAAGTTATATAGAAAAGTTTTAGTAAGTAGCGATTAATATAAAGGTTAATTCAAACGAGCCTAGGTTTATTATAAAAACATTAAGGTAATATAAAAAAAAAAAAAGAAGTAAAATTAGTTAATTAATAATTTAATAAAAAATAATAATATATATATAATAAAGGGTGCGTCCGGTTTTAGAAGAAAAAAAAATGTTTTATTTAAAATACAATTTGTGTTGGGCTAGGACTAGTTTAGGCCTTAAGGTAAAAGCCCTAAACCCAAATTTTAGTCCATTATCCTACCCTAAGCCCCTAGAACGAAATAACTCAGCCCATAAACCCTTTGTGTCGACTTCCATCCTAAGAACAAGGAACCAAGAATCTTGATCAAGAGCTAGCTAAGAATTGATGTTAGGACCTAGTAATCAAGGTAAGTACACTCAATCCTAGTTAGTTTAATGTAATCATGTAACAAAATCAATGATGGATTCTAGGGTTTCATAAAATTCAGAATATTAATGATATTTAATGATGTTAGAATGATTAGGTCTTGATTAGGGCAATGATCATGCAATTGGTTAGGTTAGATTTGCGATAAAAACTTGATTTAGGTTAAGCAGAATTTAGGGCTGTGTTTACGAGCGATTATCTCCAAGATGGTAATAGGTTTTTTTGTGTTTCTGGACTCTAAACAGTAGCTCATTGAATATACTTTCCAGAAAATCTAGCCTCTAGGGTTTTTAAGGTCGGAAAGTCATTTAAATGTTGGTTACACAAAACGTTGTCAAATCAGTAAATATGGGTCAGATTTTGGTCATGTTTGGGGGGGTTTGAAGGTGAAAACCAGAACTTAAAATTCAAATTTAAATCTTAGCCCTTCTACCAGTAGTAAATCCCCAAGTATATAAGAAACCCCAAAGTATAGCTTCTAATTTATGTCTAAGTATGTGGTTAATACTCCCAACTTTTTAGTGTGCAATCAGAACCGAATTGGGAACTGTTTTAAGTTTGATTTTATTAGGATTACTTGTGCATGTAAGTAATACTTTTGGATCACAAGATAGTTAATATACTCATAAATGAACATGGATGATTTTTAGTATAAATTATGAAGGTCATTAAGTAAGGGTTTTGAGTTCGTAAAGAGACACTAAAATTCTGCAATTCTGAGTTAATTGTAAGTATCTAGTGTAATGTATTAACAAGATGGTTAAGGTTGGGCATGGTGTCGGGGTGACCCATGATGGTTAATCAAACCCTTAGACATCCATCATATGTGAGTGTTACATGGACTTGAGCTTTTAGCTTGGTCGCGTGTAACACGTTTGTGTTTGTATTGTGTAGCTTGTGTTGATATTGTTTGGAAGCTGCTTGGGCATCAGGTGAGTTTCATAGTCCCTTTTTTATATTGTTATTAAATTGGGATGAAAATGATGCTAATGGATTTGAAATATTTTATTACTGTGATTATATGCCTTTATTTTGAAAGTGTATGGACTTACTTGGCTATTGTATGCTACGTGCTAAATGTTATGTGATTTAGATCGGGGGTAATGTTCCTACCCATTTGTTGTGAAATCGGATCAAGGGTAACGTTCCTACCCATGTGAAGTGATGGTTATAATGGATTGGGGGTAACGTTCCTACCCAATTGTTGATATTTGTTGGATCGAGGGACACGTTCCATTCCTATGTTCGTGTTGGTTGCATTTGCATGCTTGCTTGTATGATAGTGAAGTATTTGTCCTGCTATGTTTGCATTAATCACAGTAATTATCTATAAGCTTTGAATTTCATGTCTTAAACCTATGACTCTCACCAACTTTACGTTGACGTTTTTAAGCATCATTTTCAAGTGAGCATCATGAGGATGTTAAGACCAAAAGAAGTGGCTAGAGAGACCATAGGCTGCATGCGGAGTTCAATCTCCTAGTTTTATGTTTTGCATTGATTAAATGATTTGGATTGATTTGTTTAGGTTGTTTTGGATGTTGCATGTCTTGATATTGGCGAGAATCCCCTTCTTATCAATATAAGATACCTTTTATTTTATCATGTTGTTTTGGATATTTTCATGACACTTTGTGTCTATGCTTTGTTTATATAATGCATTTTAGTTCCTCTATATAGACGTCATTGTGTTGTGATGATATCCATTCTCGTTACGCTTTGCGTTTCCGTCTTGGCGGGGTGTGACAGAAGAAACCCTAAGTCAATCATTATTGCATACATCTTAAACTGCATGTCCTCGTAGATTTTATATATTAAATGTAATAATATCCTGGCTTAAGTGTTTAATGCTATAACTGCTATGCTTCCCCGCTATATTGCATAGCTTATATTTTCCTAGTTTGTTAAGTTTTCATTTAGTTATTTTGTCTTCCATTATCTGATATGATATGTATTACTTTCTTAGTATTTTAGCTATGGTTTTCCCTTACTCGTAAAGAGTCTCGTTGGGGAACTATTTTCCCAACTGGACTTAAGCGTTATAAGGATCCATAAGAGGAGCCTCTATGGAACCGAAGGAGATAGGATAGTTGATCGTTGGTTGGATGCGCGTAGTAGAGCTGGACCTGCAGAGTTGGGTGATTCTTGTGGAGGCAAAGTCAAACCCAAGCGAGGCCCAGCATAAGTTTATCATGTCCTTTACCCCGTCATGTTGTTAATGATTATTTTTTTCGGGTATTTCGTAATTTAGGAATTGTTGCGAGACCTTTGTTCCTTTATGTCGTTTCGACTTTATTTTGATATAGGTAAGTAGTTGTTTGATGGAGCATCATTTATGTGTTAAGTTAGAGTGGTTTAAGATATGTAATGTGGTATATGTGCTTAGATGTGAATTATGATTGAAATGGGTAATCTTGGAAGTAAGTACACGTGTGAAAGGAGGCACTTATAATTATGGTGCCCAATATGATTATAAAGGCATCAAACACGTAGACTTGTGACCATGATTGTATTTATTTGTGTTTGGTTGTAAGGTGATGGTGTAATATGTTTTTCTTTGATATGTGTTTTCATGAGAAGGATAGGTGTGTGGTATGGATTAAAGAATGTTTTTACCTAATTGGAGGATATGTTAAGTTGAGTTGTAAAGATAATAAGTTTCCCTTCTATCTAGTATTTATGGATACTTAGTATTGCTATTATAGAGGTTGCTCGTTTGCTCGGTTGTTTGTTCAGATTTCCTAAGTCTAAGCTTAGCATCCCTTCATCGTACTTTGTTAGTAAGGATACCCGATTTTTTTCCTATTCGACGTCTCGATGTATATTGGTTGTTCGGAATCTGCTCTTTCGGATATAGGCGCATTTCGTTAGTTCTTTCGTTGCATTGATTACTCGTATGAGTATCAAACGTTTCTTTAAGCACTAATTGTTCCTAACATATTAGCGTGAATCATTACTCCCTTAGTTGTATATCCCTTGGTTTTCGTAACCCGTTGGCGACGTGTTAGTATCGATGCTTTTAGGTTTGCTCTGTTGATCGTTATTTTGGATAAGACCTTACATTTTCTTTTGGGTACATGACGTCTTTCATAAGTTTTCTTATACGAGTTTGTTTGATTTTATTTTGAGTACATGGTTCCTGTTGTATTCTTTCGTTTTCAAACAATAGAATTGTATTAGAGTCTGTACGATGTTTTACGATCCCTTTTGGTATTATGGTGTCTTTTGTTTAAGTAACATATTTCATAATTGATGTCTAATTATAAAAGTCCTTTTGAAGTATTGTGTTAGTGTTTGAGAAAAAACTATGTTTAAAATACTCTTTGTAAATAGTATATGTTTAAATGGTCTATACACATAGGATATGAAAATTGCTGAGTGGTTAAATAAATTTTATTTTATTATAAGAAGCTGGTTTAAAATGATTCATAGTGGTAAGGTACGATACACCATTAGATAACCATCTCTAAATTTTTATGACAACCAGAATGAATTTTTCAAAGATTACATTGTAAAGACAATTTCATTATTATTTAAAATGAATTTTTATACTTTAAGTAACTTTCTTCATTTATATCGATTTTTATAAAAACATTATTTAATTTGGTCTTTCGAAGTAATGTCGGATAATTGGTATAAGAATTTCATCTTTAGTATTGATTTATATTAATGTGTTCATTTGTCGTGCACGCCTGTTGATTCTTTCGTTTGCGTTTTCACTCGGTGCATATACGTATCCTTTCTTTCAAAAGGATTCTTATGTCATTTGATCCACGTCTACTTGCATATGTGGAATCTCCTATATGCATTCTATTCTTTGACTCGATATTCGTTTGTTATCCTATTCGATTGTTGTAACCTTTAGAGTTCGTTGATATCGTTGAATCGTGGAAGCTGTTATGTGATTGTGGGAATGGATTGGTTGTCCAAGAGGAAATTTATGATGGTATGTCATGAGAAGGTGGTTAGGACCGTTGGAAGGTGATGAAATACGTCAGGTTCATGGTGAACGTACTCAAGGAGTCGTGAAAACCTTAATGAACACGAAGGTAGATGAACCGAAATTGAGTGATATTTCCGTCGTACGAGATTTTATTGATGTGTTTCCAGAAGATTTGTCGATGACCACCACGACGACAAGTTGAGTTCCGCATAGATTTGGTTCATGGAGCGACGCCAGTCGCGAAGTCTCCATATCTTTTGGCACCCTCGGAATTACAAGACAAGGGTTTCATATGACCTAGTCATTTTCCGTGAGGAGCACATGTGTTATTCATGAAAAAGAAGGATTGTTCTTTTCGCATGCGTATTGATTATAAGGAGTTGAACAAATTAACTGTTAAAAACTATTATCCACTCCCTAAGGATTGATGACTTGTTTGATCAGTTACGAGGAGTGTGTCCTTTCTTAAAGATAGATTTTCGGTCAGGTTATCATCAGCTACGAGTGCATGAGGATGCCATTCCAAAGACTACATTTCAAACGAGATACATACATTTTGAGTCTACGATTATGCCTTTGGGTGACCAATGCACAGCGGTTTTTCTTGGACTTAATGAAAAATCCCAGGTTTGCAAACCGTACTTAGGTGGTTTTTGTAATCGTATTCATTAATGACATTCTTGGCCTATCAAACATCGAGGAGGAAACCATGAAGTACATTTGAAGAGGTAGTGTTGGAATGATGAGGAAGGAGAAGTTGTATGCTAAGTTTACTAAGAGTGTGGCAGTCAAGTGAAGATTATGAAGTACCTACGAAACCATCGAGTTATGATTTATTCTTAGAAGTGGCAGGTTCTACTAGTTTCATCGTAATCTTTTCTAAGATTTTTTAAACCCTTATTCCCTAAACTTAAAGGAATTAGAAGTACGAGTGGGGCGCTGAAACGAGAGAGGCTTTCCGTAGGACTTTGAAGATGAGTGTGTGACGCTTCGATTAATCAAATGTAGTGGGGTTGATGCGTTAAGTAGGAAAGGAACGAGTGAAAATGACGTGTTCGATGCGATGGCTATGCCATTCATTTTGAAGTAAGAGGATGATGTATTGGCTGGCCAAAGTGAGGGTTTAAGCAAGAGAACGTACTGCAGAAAGGCTTCATAGGTTAGATTTACATATGGAAAAGTAAGGTGGACAATGATTTGTACTTTATGGATCGTTACTGAGTTATGTTAGTGGAATGATAAGAAACGGTAGTAATGGATGAGGCTTGGGGGCCTCCATGCATAAGTACTTGGTACATTCGGGAGCGGATAAGACGTACTATAACCTTGGAGACATGTATTGGTAGCCACGTGTAGAAAAGGATATAGTTACCTATGTTAGCAATTGTTGAATCTGTTTAAGAGGTGAAAGTTGCGATGTCAAAGACTTTTGGCTTGCTGCAACAGCCTAAGATACTTGAGTGAAAATGAGATAGAATCACCATGGATTTTATCAGTAAATTTCCAAGGTCAAAGTAGTGAGTATGATGTGATTTGGGTGATGGTCGATAGACTAACCAAGTAGCTCATTTTCTAGCTATACAAGAAGATTTCAAGATGTAAAGTTGGCAAGGATTTATATTGATGAGATAATAGCAAGGAATGGAATTCTGATGACGATCAACTCAGATTTAGATGGATGATTTACCTCATGGTTTTGGCAGACGCTGCAGAGAGTGTTAGTGACGCGATTGGATTTGAGTAATGCTTAGCATCCTCAAGCGAATAGATAAAGTGAATGTATGATTCAGACTTCGAAGGATATAATGAGGGCATGTGTTATCGATTTTGGTGGTAGTTATCAATTGAGCATTCGGTGTGCTCCGTTTGAAGCTTTGTATGGTAGGAAATGTAGATCGCCTGTTATATAGGCATAGATTAGAGGAAGTAGTTTGATTGGACCCGAACTGGTACAGGAAACAACTGATAAGGTAGTGTTGGTAAAGGAAAGTCCCAAAGTGGCGAGAGATCGTCAAAAGATCTATGTTGATTATGGGCGTAAGTCGTTAGAGTTGAGGTGGGAGATCGTGTATTGTTAAAGGTGACGCCTTGGAAGGGCGTAGTTCATTTTGGAAAGAAGGGTAAGTTAGCACCAAGATATGTAGGACCGTTTGGGATCCTTGAAAGGATTGGCCTTGTAGCTTATAGGTTGAGGTTACATGAGGAGTTGAATAGCGTGCATGACACCTTTCATGTGTCAAATCTGAAGAAGTGTCTGGCGGGTGCTAATTTGCATGTGTCGTTGAATGAAATCAAAATCAACAAGACTTTACGTTTTTTTGAGGAACCAGTAGAGATTATGAACCGTGGGATTATGAGTTTGAAGCGTAGTAAGATATCACTTGTGAAAGTTCGTTAGAATTCAAAGTGTGGTCTCGAGTTCACTTGGGAGCGCGAAGACCATATAAAGTTTAAGTATCCCCGGTTATTTGTAGATCGTGCTGTTGAATCGGCTAGTTAAATCTCGGGATGAGATTTCCTTAAGGAGGGGATAATGTGACAACCTTGATTTGAGCAGGTTAGTTTATACCTTTAGAAATGGCTAAGAGTTCATTTTATGTGTTTAAGTGTTGTGCTATGTGATTTTATGTGTTCTAAGTGAGTTAAGTATGTGCATGATATCATTTTAAGGTGTATGGGCATCTCATTTTGAGTATGTTTGTGTTGGATTATGAGTATTCCATTTGTTCACGTTTAGTGATAATGGAAAGGAATGGAGTCTTGGCATGTAAATGCTACGGTCATAGTGCATGATTAAGTGTTAAGCGTTTATGGGAAATCTGGTATTTTAAAAATAAAATAGGTGAGTGAAATATAGAAGTTTGTAGCAAACTTTCTCAAAATAGAAAGTGGTTTGGGGAAATGAAAGTTATATTTAAAAAATAGTTTTAGTACGTAGGCGTTTAAAGTATAAAGGTTTAATCAAAACTAGCTTAGGTTTTTATAAAAACTTAAGGTAATGAAGTAATATATATATATATATATATATATATATATATATATATATATAATAAAGGGTGCGTCCGGTTTTAGAAGAAAAAAAATGTTTTATTTAAAATACAATTTGTGTTGGGCTAGGACTAGTTTAGGCCTTAAGGTAAAAGCCCTAAACCCAAATTTTAGTCCATTATCCTACCCTAAGCCCCTAGAACGAAATAACTCAGCCCCCATAACCCTTTGTGTCGACTTCCCATCCCTAAGAACAAGGAACCAAGAATCTTGATCAAGAGCTAGCCAAGAATTGATGTTAGGACCTAGTAATCAAGGTAAGTACACTCAATCCTAGTTAGTTTAATAACAAAATCAATAATGGATTCTAGGGTTTCATAAAATTCAGAATATTAATGATATTTAATGATGTTAGAATGATTAGGGCTTGATTAGGGCAATGATCATGCAATTGGTTAGGTTAGATTTGCGATAAAAACTTGATTTAGGTTAAGCAGAATTTAGGGTTGTGTTTACGAGCGATTATCTGCATGATGGTAATAGGTTTTTTTGTGTTTCTAGACTCTAAATAGTAGCTCATTGAATTTACTTTCCGTAAAATCCGGCCTCGAAGGTTTTTAAGGTCGAAAAGTCATTCAAATGTTGGTTACACAAAACGTTGTCAAATCAGTAAATACGGGTCAGATTTAGGTCATGTTTAGGAAGGTGAAACCCTAGCTTAAAATTCGAATTAATCTTATCCCGTTAAGTAGTTATGCCCAGTTATGTATATGAATAAAGCCCAAAAGGATAGCTTCTAATTGTATGTCTAAGTGTGGTTAATAAGTCCAAACTTTTTGGTGTGCAATCAGATTCGAATTGAGAATGTTTTAAGTTTGATTTTCTAGGATTACTTGATGCATGTAAAGGTAATACTTTGGGATCATAAGGGTAGTTAAATATACTCATAAAGGAACATGGGTGATTTTTTTGTTTAAGTTATGAAGGTCATTAAGTTAAGGGTTTTGAAGTTTGTATAAGAGACTATAATTCTGCATTCTGTGTTAATTGTTTGTAGCTAAAGTGTTAATGTGTTAACAAGATGGTTAGGTTCGGCATGGTGTCGGGTGTGACCCATGATGTTATTTAAACCACTTTGAATCCATCATATGTGAGTGTTACATGGACTTGAGCTTTTAGCTTGGTCGCGTGTAACACGTTTGTGTTTGTATTGTGTAGCTTGTGTTGATATTGTTTGGAAGCTACTTGGGCATCAGGTGAGTTTCTCTTTTTTTACATTGTTTTTAAATTGGGATGAAAATGATGCTAATGGATTTGAAATGTTTTATTACTCTGATTATATGCCTTTATTTTGAAAGTGTATGGACTTACTTGGCTATTGTATGCTACGTGCTAAATGTTATGTGATTTGGATCGGGTCGGAGTTCTACCCATTCGTTGAGATATCGAAAGAAGATTGAGGGTAACGTTCCTACCCATGTGAAGTGATGATTATAATGGATCGGGGGTAACGTTCCTACCCAATAGTTGATATTTTTTTTGATCGAGGGACACGTTCCATTCCCATGTTTGTGTTGGTTGCATTTGCATGCTTGCTTGTATGATAGTGAAGTATTTTTCTTGCTATGTTTGCATTAATCACAGTAATTATCTATAAGCTTTGAATTTTGTGTCTTAAACCTATGACTCTCACCAACTTTATGTTGATGTTTTTAAGCATCATTTTCAGGTGAGCATCATGAGGATGTTAAGACCAAGAGAAGTGGCTAAAGAGACCATAGGCTGCATGCGGAGTTCAATCTCCTAGTTTTATGTTTTGCATTAATTGAATGATTTGGATTGATTTGTTTAGGTTGTTTTGGATGTTGCATGTCTTGATATTGGCGAGAACCCCCTTTTCATCAATATAAGACGCCTTTTATTTTATCTTGTTGTTTTGGATATTTTCATGACACTTTGTGTCTATGCTTTGTTTATATAATGCATTTTAGTTCCTTTATATAGACGCCATTGTGTTGTGATGATATCCATTCTCGTTACGCCTCGCGTTTCCGCCTTGGCGGGGTGTGACAAAAGAACCCTTTCGGCCTATATTCTTGTATAAAATATGTTTTACCAATTCACTAAACATGTATCCAAACGCTCCATATTAAAGATCACATATTGCCCAAACAAACACAAAATTACTACTCCATTATCAAAGAAGTAACAAAACACATTATGAACTCAAACAATTCAATAATAATCATATTCAAAGGATAAACAAGATTATACCAAACTCCAAGAGCAAATGATGGTGATTTCATAAGAATTTCCCAAGAACACTTTATTATATTCAAAGCAAAACCCAGAAACTATGAACAATTCTGTCACAATCGCTTATAGATTCGAATTACACTTCAATGCTACTTCTTTGGATGGATAAAAATCTGGAAATTGATGAACATCAAGCAAGTTCAACCAAATTCTTTAAGAACTCCTCCTAACTTTGATTCTTCTTGTTTTGATGATTGTGTTACCAAGGGAGGTTTGGATCAATGGTTTGTCAAGACTTTATCCCCAAAAATACCTATTCTACGTGTTACACATGAAGTGGGATGATGTGTGTGTGGATATGTGAAATGAGGGAGCCAAGGAGGGTATTTATAGGCTTTTCAGGGGCAAAAGTACGCCGTACAAACTTATTTGTGCGCCGTACACAGAGAGTTAATGCACACTTCATTTAATTGCCTTAATGTTCTCCACCACCTCAAAAGTGTGCCGCACTTTGGGTAAAACCGCCGCACTTGGGGTGTTAAAGGATTTTTCAATTCTGGTGAAAAGTGTGCCGCACTTTCTGCAAGTGCGGCGTACTTTTGGTCGTTTTCAGCAGTTGGCCTTTTTCATGGTTGTAGATAATTGAATTCTCTTCGCGTGGCCGCTTGAACCAACTAAAACGGAGTTCGTATGACCGAGTTATGGCCAAAACAGTGAACAGGTGTCGGGAGATCATTAACTTGAGGTATTTCTTCGTCTAAGCTTCAATTTTTCATGTATTCTTCCGCTTTCTTCCACGACACATACCTAGAACCTATAATAGAAAATATACTTGATTAAGTACCGAAAGTTCACAAGAAATGATCAAATAAATGCAAATAACGCCGCAGAAAACATGTATAATTTAGGCGTTATCAAATCCCTCCACACTTAGCTATTGCTTGCCCTCAAGCAATCAAAGCGAAAAAACAAGATCATTTATCGTGACATGGAAAAAAAATCATTTTAGCATTAACAAGTGTTTACCAGTTTTATAACTTTTCAGGCATAGACATATAACAGAGCACCTCACAAAAGGAAAGTGTTTGTTTTTTAATTCACATGAGTCACTCAGATAGGGTTTTATATTTGTGAAGTCACTCAATTGCACATACATAATCTAGATCGCTACCATATGCTTGTACTAGACACATAAACATGCCCGTTGCCGCGTGAGCACCAGACAAAATCTCAAAGAGGCCAAATGTGATAACGAGGTGGGTTAATAACTGATACTCTTATGCCGGAACTTGAGCCTTATACTTTGAATTTATTTTTTCTTCAACTTTTTTCTCTTTTTTTTCTTTTTTTATATATATTTTTTTCATTCCAGATACTTCGATAACTAAGGCTGGCACAAAACTTCTTCTTCATTGAGCACATTATTCTTGCTCTTAGGATACTTTGGGGATCTCAACACTAAAAGCGAATGATGCAGATACATGATTGCATAGGGATTTATTTCACCTCTCATCATACGAATTTGTCTATATATTAACCTCATTGCGGTCTAGTAAATAATGATCAAACACAAGTTCTGGAGCTACTAAATTACTGGATCACTCATATAATTTTATACCAATACCAATGTTCCAAAAAAGGCGACAAAGACCATATGTACACATTCATAACGACAAAATAGACACATATGACTGCATTCAACCCTAACTCAAACAAGCTAAAGGCAAAAATTATCTTGGTTATCAAAGGTGGATACCCGAATTCTTTAAGATCTAGAGGCGAACCATACAATTTAAGTGGGTTGATTTTGTGCTAGTTAAAATGTCAATCCGGTTGGATTTGCCTTACTAAGCGTATGCATTTTTAATTTTTGTAAGGAATGTATATATTTTTTTTTTATTTTCCAAAAAATATCAATTGAAAGTTTGAAATTTTCTACATGGAAAACATAGAGGGACATGGTTAATTTTTTCTATTTGCTACCCCTCCACACTTAAGTTGAACATTGCCCTCAATGTGAGAACTGATAAATATAGAAAATAGGAAAAACGGTACTTCCCAGGGTTCTTAAGTTCTTGGTTGAATTCTGAAAAATATGGCGCAAAACCGAACGCCAAGCATGCGTATTCTACCACATGTAATATAATACTCCAATTATATAAGTCTCCAAGTATAAAATGCCAACCACCAATCCAAGTTCCACTTGTTTTATTTAAAATGCAAAATAGACATAACTACGAAAACCGTAAAATACTAAAGCGCACTTTCGTAGGCACCACGATTGCATTTAGCGTATGCAACAAGCCTTTAAACCCCTTGGTGTCCCGAGTGGACGAGTTATAGTCTCGTGAGGGTTTCCAGCGAACACACCCATAAAGTCCATTTAAATTTCTTTTTTGGTGCAGAAATTAAGTAAGAAATACACGGGCCCATGCACATCAAACTTATCAAACTGTAAATTTTTTGTGTTATATATATATATATATATATATATATATATATATAGTTTTTTATAGGTTTATTATTATTTACTATTACTGCTACTATTATTATTACTATACTTAACTTGATTTAAGATTCCTTAATGATACGGTTCAAGTGGGAGTGATCCACTTTTAAACGTTGAGGGTATGATATTTTTGCTATATACTCGCAGAATGGATATTCGTTTGTTTTCACAATGTGATAGACCTTTTTTGTTGTCTTAATTGGTTGATCTTTTTCGCTTTATTGTTAACGATGATAGGAGGTGGGGGATCTTTTTGAATTTTCAGAGAATCATCAGACTTTCCACTCCCGGTGAATACGTCATTCACGTGCTCAGTTTGAGCTTGAGGAGGAGGTGGGTCAGTCCTATCGGTTTGTTTTGAAGAGACGTTTTGAGACTTCGACCACTCATCTATTTTTCTTTCCATATTTTTAATTTTAGTTTGGAAATTCTTTTCATTTTGCTTCATCTTTAAAATCATATCGTTAACATTGTTTTTGAAAAACATATTTGTAACTCTTTGACCATCCAAGAATTTTGTGATTGATTTTTCAAAATCAGTTTTAGATTGAGGTTCTTAGTTGACTGTTTTAGACTCTTTGTTATGTAAAACACCGGTGGTTTTAACATCATTTCTGTCATAAAGTTTCCAATGAACAGTTCTGATGCTACGGATACGTCTTTTGAAATATTCGAGATCATTTTTCACATCATTTTTTAATTCTGTAAGCGATTTCCCGGAATCATTACGATCATGATGGGGTAGGTGAAGATACGAATCATGATAATTTTGGTTTTGATAACCTCCAGATTGGATGGAATTGGCTTTCTGACGTTCACACATCAGAGTGTCATCGTTCATGTTGTTTTTAGAAGCGTTTCTATTTCTAAGCTCATTATATTTCTTACGCATATCTTCTAATTCTTCATTTAAGCTTATAATTTGAGAATCCATTTTTATAGTTAGAGCTTCTAATTTTTCCATTAATTGAGAATTGTCAGTATTACTATTACTTCCATCGGTGAAGGAAACAGATTTTCGATGATGTTTGTTTTTAGATTTAATGGGTCAATCCTGTTCGAAAAAGGACTTTATTCTCGAGAAATTGAAAAGCTTGATTTGGACTTTTGTAGAGGAAGATTCCTCCGTCAGTTTCGTCTAGGATTCCTTTAGTGGGTTCGTCTAGACCATGATAAAATATTTGAATAATAGATCCTTTGGTCAGACCGTGCCCATGACATTTTCGAAGCATGCTCTTGAGTCGTAACCAAGCGTCGGTTAGACTTTCACATACGAGTTGAGAGAAAATTCTGATTTCAAGTAAAAGACGATTAAATTCTGATTTTATAAAAGCTTTTCTCATTTGTTCCCACGATGTTATAGACTCTTCATTAAGTTCGTTAAACCACATTTTAACTTTATCGAATAGGGAATAGGGAAATAACAAAAGCTTGACAGCTTCACTTTGAGTTTCACCATATTTGAACATGTCGCAAATTTTGAGAAATTCGCGGATATGGTCATGCGGGTCGGCCCGCGGATAACCATCAAATTTATTTTTCCGAATCATATTCAAGTGAGTACTATTGATAACAAAGTTGTCATCAACATCGAGTTGAATAATGGCAGAATTAGGAGTCGGTGCTACAGTCTTAGCACTTTCCCACATGGGTTGATCATCAGGATCGTGAATTATTTGTTTGGGTTCAACATCCTCTTCAGGTATATTTATAACGACAAAGTCATTTACGGAGGAATACTTAGTTGAATATTCGACCCGAATGGATTCTTTTTGGATAATTTTAAATTTATAAATCCTTGTTTTTAAACTTTTATTAAATCTATATATTAGACTTACTAGTTGTTTTCCAAAAGATATTGGATTTATACATGCGTTAAGTATTTTGCAAAAAGATATTTTTATACATATAATTAAGACTAATAGGATAATATTCAAAATAAAATAAATTATTTTCATATAATTTTTTTTATTTTTATAGATTTATATATATGTAGATATATTTTAATTTATTTATATATAGCAAATAAGGATAAATAAATAAATTTTTTTTGAATATTATGATAAACTAGATAATTACAAATACACAAGGCATATAATAAGATAAAATACAATTCCAAATGATTATAGAACCTAATACTAGCAGATTGAGGGTGTTGGTTTTGGTTTTTGAAATAAGATTTTGTTTGTGAAAATTTGCAGAAAGTGCAGCGTACTTGGGTAAAGTACGGCGTACTTCTTGGGTTTTTAGAAAAACCGGCACACAAATACGATGTGCGGCGTAATTCCTGAAGAAAAATTGATTTTTGGGTTCCGTTTGCTAGAAAACAGTACGACAAGTTTGAAATTTTTTTTGAGAAACAAAATAGCACCAGAAATAAGCAACAAACTATAACAACTTAAACAATTCTTCAGCAGCGGCGCCAAAAACTTGATGTGTGTTTTCCAAGCTTTAAATTTATAATACTAGAAATACCAATTATTACTAAAAACACAACACTCGGGAAGTATACCCGTTCGTGTATAATATAGCTTTAGGTAAGTCCAGGTCGTTCCACAAGAATTGAAGTTTTCATAGTTTGTAATTAAGGTGCTAAGGCTAAGATGATTGTCACGTATCAAATTAACCAAGACGAGCATATATCGAATAATGCAAAGAAAGCAATTAAAAGATGATTCAATCAAAGGATTAAGGTATGTTTGTTTAGGCAATGATCACTTAGATAATGATGTGTTTGGAATAGTGTTTATAAGTTTAGAAAATAGAGTTATCACAAGTTATAAATCCTTTCGGCCTTTAAATATAACTAGTGATTATATCGATTAATAACAATAAATCCTTTCGGCCTTTATAAGTTATTATAACCAATATATTAAGTGGAATGATTAAATACATATATAAAAGAACCCTTTCGGCCTATATTCTTGTATAAAATATGTTTTACCAATTCACTAAACACATATCCAAACGCTCCATATTAAAGATCACATATTGCCCAAACAAACACAAGATTACTACTCCATAATCAAAGAAGTAACAAAACACATTATGAACTCAAATAATTCAATAATAATCATATTTAAAGGATAAACAAGATTATACCTAACTCCAAGAACAAATGATGGTAATTTCATAAGAATTTTCCAAGAACACTTTATTATATTCAACGCAAAACCCAAAAACTATGAACAATTTTGTCACAATCGCTTATAGATTCGAATTACACTTCAAGGCTACTTCCTTGGATGGATTAAAATCCAGAAATTGATGGACATCAAGCAAGTTCAACCAAATTCTTCAAGAACTCCTCCTAACTTTGATTCTTCTTGTTGTGATGATTGTGTTACCAAGGGAGGTTTGGATCAAAGGTTTGTCAAGCCTTTATCCCCAAAAATACCTATTCTAAGTGTTACACACGAAGTGGGATGATGTGTGTGTGGATATGTGAAATTAGGGAGCCAAGAAGGGTATTTATAGGCTTTTTAGGGGCAAAATTGCGCCGCACAAACTTATTTGTGCGCCGCACATAAGGAGTTAATGCACACTTCATTTAATTGCCTTTAATGTTCTCCACCGCATCAAAAATGCATCGCACTTTGGGTAAAACCGCAGCACTTTGAGTGTTAAAGGATTTTTCAATTCTGGTGAAAAGTGCGCCGCACTTTCTGCAAGTACGGCGTACTTTTGATCGTTTTCAGCTGTTGGCCTTTTTCATGGTTGTAGATAATTGAATTCTCTTAGCGTGGCCGCTTGAACCAACTAAAACGGAGTTCGTATGACCGAGTTATGGCCAAAACAGTTAACAGGTGTCGGGAGACCATTAACTTGAGTTATTTCTTCGTCTAAGCTTCAATTCTTCATGTATTCTTTTGCTTTCTTCCACGACACATACCTAGAACCTATAATAGCAAATATACTTGATTAAGTACCGAAAGTTTACGAGAAATGATCAAATAAATGCAAATAACGCCGCCGAAAACATGTATAATTTAGGCGTTATCAATCATCCTACTTAAGTATAGTCGGCACAAAACCACAATATTAAATCAAAGCGAAAGTTACATTAAGTAGAAGGTGTCTCCTTGACGGTATGATTCTCCAAAATCATAAGGAGTAACGAGAAGAATAATGAGACATTAATCAATCGCATTCACAAAAGTAGATGCCCTAAAACGGCATGTTACGAGGTGAAAAATTTTGTTGTCGTATTCCAATTAGCCGACATGATTAAATGCGAGGGGTTACATGATGACGTATGTGTTTCAAAATTACAAGGCAAGTGTTCAAACTCAGAGTCGATTAGTAAATAACCAATGGGATCAACAAATTATGTCGAGTTTCGATATCAAAAAGAGAATTAAGTAAAGTCATGATAAAGTTTCGGAGACCATCGTATCAATCATGATGTCTTGAGAAATGTCTAGAGACCATTGTGCGATCTCACAATGTAATTAAATAAACAAAAGCATTGTGTCACACACACAATGCCATAGAGAAGGTTTAGAGACCATTGTGTCACTCATAACGTCTTTTAAGAGCTTTATCATTCATATAGACGGCCGTTATATAAAAATATAGAGGCACTACAAAGTAGACATAAATGATCGAAAATAGTCAACACTTATATAAATTATTTTTATATAAGTAGGTAGCGGTAATCCTAAAGATAAGTGTAAGAGATCGAAAAGAAAGTAGCTCATATATGTGGGTGTCCTTATATAATACCAGTATTGATGCTTGAGGGAGTAAATGAGAAATCAATAAGTACGCGATAATCGGAGTGGTCAATATTTATATACTTGACCGTTATAAGGTAAATAGTAAGACATCATAAGATAGATGTAAGAGGACGATATCAAGCCAAGTGTTAAATACTCATCATCTATGTAATAGTAGTAGAGATGCAAAAGAGAGCTTATAAGGGATCAGGAAGCATGTGCGCACGGATATCAGATAAAACAAAGGGAGAGACTCTAAATTTTGAAAAGTAGTCATAGTCTAGGTTTGGAAAACGACCAAGTTCTCTATGACCAGTGCTCTGATACCAATCTGTAACACCCCCGAAATCTAAACTGCAGTGAAATACAACATTGGGGTGCTACTTCATAGTTACAAAGTACAAGTTACAGAAAACGACTCTAAATGAGACGTTTTGAAATACATTATCATTCGAATAATACAAAATATCAGAGTTTGATACAAGGTCCCACAAGTTTCATAATGTACATAAGTAGTACATAATAAGTTTTAAAGCTTTATCGAACGATAATGTTATGCAAGGTCTTCAAAACATTTCCGTGCACCTTCAGTGTAAGCCCGTTTATACCTTAAGGACCTGAGATAAAACATGCCGAGAAGTCAACACAATGGTTGAGTGAATTCATAGGTTTATGAAATGGACAATCAAATTTTCAGAGTTATAGTAATAATTGCAACGAATACAATCATCATATAAATAGATATTATTGCATCTAAGCTCATGGCACTCAAAACTGACAGTATATATCAATAATGATATATAGAATGATAATGGCCCCGTGTAGGTAATTGCCATATACCTAGAGTTACAAATATAGTGCGTTTGGTTACCTTCGGCTAACACAAACGGGATTCGTCAATCCCGATAGGCCTATCCACAATATTCGCGTTCACACACAAGTGATTAATGGTCCATGATGTGGGGGACTTTATGGCATGAAGGGACTTAGACACAAGCAATAATATATTCAGGAAAGCATATAGTTTTGAAAGTAATTGTCTGGAAATAGATGTTTTAGCATGTATCTTCCTCGCGGGGTTTATAAAGCATGTAAATAAGTAAAGGCGAGGCTATGAACTCACCTTGCGCGAAATGATAACCAATGATGATGACAATAAAGATGATAGCGATGAGAGCAAAGCAACAAAGTAAGATAAGTCAGAAAACCTCGGGCTTCTAATGACAGACAATGGAGAAAAAGATAATGACAACTAATAGGAATCAATCAATTTGAACTAGCACTAATTTCTCCCAACCAAGACTTGCAAGAAACCCTTTATTACAGCATGATGATCATACCCTTTAACCCTTTTATTATGATGATCTTTAAGAAAATTAGATCAAGAATAACAACTAGTTAATACCATCAACTTGAATAAAAGAATCGCCATTGTTGCTTGAAAAAAAGAAGTTCCTTCAAAAGTGTTTCTATCCTTTTTTTTCTTTGATTTCCGAGAATAAAATGCTAACATTCATTAAAATGTTGCTAGGTAGCTTTGGCCTTTGGATGATGAAATACAATGTTGGCTAGATGAGATGGACACGTGTGTAAGATTGGGCAATAGGTAGGATTATTGTTATGCCGCATTGATGGTAACGTGTTATCAATTTAGATATGTCTTGGTATATAATTTTTTTATTTTATTTTTTATTTTTTTATTCATTTTTTTTCTTTTTTTAAGTGTATATATATAAAAGGCTAATGGTGTAAAGGTGATGCATACTTGAGTCAAAAACGCAAAAAGTGCAAAGTTCACGTAAACACGGAAAATAAAAGTATGACATAAAAATATATGTAAGATGATCAAAGTACATTAAACATGTAGACTAAACGTAGTCTAGAGCCGGGTTCAATTAAATGTATGTGTTACGACGTACGCAAAATAACTTATCCTTATAGCTAAAATTGAGATAGAAATGTAGTTTATGGTTGTTATATGGGACGACAAGGAGTATTGAGAGAGTGAGCAAAATGAGTTTTGTTAACTATGAGAAGTGATAAATGTCCTTAGGTGATGCAAAGTTAACAATTACAAGACACCTAAGTGTCTAGTAATCTCCGCCCATAGTGGTGTTTTAGTTAGGTGAAACTAATATTGTATCATTAAACTTTAGCATTTATATGATATATTACTATGAAGCACAAATATAGTGTAGTATATGGTTTTTGTGAAACTAATATTTAGAATCTTGGAATTCTGTTGACATGCAAAAATTGTCTCTTGTAACTATGTTTTCTTGTATGTTGCTGCTAATACAAGAATAGTTAGTATCATTATATAAATGAACGTCATCAAAATGTATGGTAGAGACCTATAGTTAGTTTTTTTGTATTGTTGTTTTTTTATTAGAGTTACCTTATAGTAGTCGTGGCTCTCTATTCATTGTATAATGTGTTGAATTTCTGATTGATTTAGGAACATGAAAAGGAAAAATAAACGCTTTCGATAATATAAAACTACAATATTTGGAATACGTTTTCAAAAAAAATGATATAATACGTAGGGTTCGTAGCAGACATACGTCTAATGACGACGCTCAAATAATGGTACGTTTAAAAACGTATATGGAATAATTTATTCAAAAAACTCATAAAAATAATAATTTAAGAAAATTTAAATTTATTGACGAAAGTCGGGGTTTAAATATTGACCCGAAAATTACAAATTGCTACAGTATAACGTTCAAAGCTGTTGTACAGCCGGACCTGACAAACTTGCCTGAAAATCACAGAAGCACTTCGTGGTTTCTGATCGAAAAAGACTGTTGGAATAGAAGTTGCGTTTTTCTCTATGTCGAAAACTGAATGAGAAGAGTTTATTTTATAGCCTAATCCTGTCTTGGTCACAAAGAAAAATATCAGCTAAAAAATAAACTGATATGCAAATCTGTTAAAATTATAACCACGATTTGATATCTTCTTTTTATTTAAATTGATTCTGTAAAACGTCTTCACAAAGTTTAAATCAATTATATATATAAATGGATACAAAATAATTTAGAAACTTTTAAAAACGGAAACGAAATCTGCAGCAAAAACTTTCCCGCATAGGCGAGCTTTCGGAACTGCATTCGTGTCCGCAGGTCGCGCGGGCTCGCATGAGTTCAGAAGCTTCGAACCCATTTTGGCTCAGAAATCCTATTTTCTGCACCCCTTTGCACGCGCGCACGTAGGTGTGGGAGCATAACCAACCTAAAAGAGTTTGATGGTAGAAACCAAGAGTTCTATTTAAACATCTTCTCATTTTCTTCATGGGGCGATGTGGGATACTCTCCCAATTTCCACATTTTATTTTTTCAAATGCCTCACTTTGAGACACAATATCTCATTTATATTAACTTCATTTTGGACACACTTTAGCTCGTTGCGAAGCTCTCTTCAAGGAGAACGCAAAGCTATTAACTAATGAAAATATATATAACAATTACATATATTAAATAGTGTCCAAAGTTTGTGAAAATTCATTTCCAACAAACATTTTTCCAATAAAATAATGTCTAAAATACAAAATTTATGTGCTGAAACAACTTTTTAAATTTCTATGTTCTACAGTTAAGTCACCAAATAATTTTGAACAAAAAACGTGTTTTTGGGTCACTAGTGGTGGTCCCATAAATCTACTGGAGAAACCACTGATAAGTAGAAGGAATAACAGTAGGAATATCACCAAAAAGAATAACCCGAGAGGGCAGTGATCCCACACTCTCATCCGAAGAATCAGAAGAAATAGTGATAGCTGAAGCTGCCATGATCTGCACAAGCAAAAGTTTATATAAATCTCCTTTATATGAAACCATGCAAGGCATAAAGAAACAATAATGAATGCAAGGTAATTTGGCAAATATGGTAATACTCTCAAGTTCTATATAAATCTTCATATTATATGTATCAGCAGGATAGACAACACGTAAGCACAGATAGAGTCACATAGGATCACATACTAGTTATAGACCAGACCTAGTATAACTACCTGGCTCTGATTACCATCTGTCACACCCCCAGACGGGGCCTGGACGGAATACGTGTCCAAGGGCGTGACGTCATAACAATCCGATCACAAAGCAATAAAGAACGACCACGAATCATGGACGTTTGAAAAAGTTTACTCGTTGATAATAAGAAAATAATTCTAATGATTTTACAACCCATAATATTTAAATTAGAAGTAGCGGAAGCATAACAAAGTTTTGAGAATGACAACGATGTAAATGATAGATAAGTTTGAATTTGGCGAAGTCAATAGCAATAGACTCCATATGCATCAGAATCAATCCAGCGAAAGCACCTGAGAAAACATGTTTAAAAACGTCAACATAATGTTGGTGAATTCACAGATTTAAGTTAATACAAGAGTGGACCACAAGATGTCAAAACGTATGCGGCTACTATAACAGATGTTGCATCACATAAAAAGTATTTACTGTTGCACTAAGCTCATGACACTGAAGTTAATAATCAACAGGGCATGTTACATCCTGTCGCATAGTATTCCTGCCCTTAACCGGTGTCCCAAACCAAAGACCACCATAACGCACAATCGACATGACATATATCCGTTTGTTCTTCGTTAAGTGGAACCAAAGCGGATAGGGATAATTAGTCCCAATAGATCTATTTACTCACTCGCGCTTCCTCAACCGGTCCTCCGGTCGAGAAATTAATGTTCATGATAATTCAGGGCGTAGTAGGTTTGTAAAGCTTACTTCGGTAACACATAAACATGTAAAACTCGCGTAAAGAACTTGTGTCTATTTAAAAGCAAACAATGTTTCTCACCCCAAAGTATAAAGCATTTGTAAATCGGTAAAAACGTGGGGCTATGAACTCACCTTAACAAGGATAAGCGATAACCACAACAACGATGATGATATAAGGAGGTCTAGCCGCGACCTAGATTAAATTTGGGATGACTTAGCACTGCGCATAGAAAACTAGTAAAGCATCCATGTTTATCATTTAAAGCATCCAAGTGTGTTTGCGTTTTAGACTTAGAAAATTTACAACATCTTTATTAAAATCCGACACTTGCAAAAAGTTACTATTTATAGAAACCTTTCCTTTTTAGGAAAGTTTTTAGTTTCAAGATGTTAATAGCGTCCCTATTTCTTATGTTTCCATATTTTATAAATCGCTTAAACAAATCCTAAACCGCCTAATCCTTATGTTTAAATCGCCTAAATGTCCATTTCGTACCATTTTTAATAATCCTACTTTTTATTAAGATCGGCATCTCAAATAACCTTTCATGACATTTCTAGTTGTTCTAACTAATTACCTAACATTCCTATATGTTTCGCTTGCATTTAAAATATCCAAAATCGTCCAAAAGTGCCCGAAAACCCATTTTACTATTCTAAACAGCACACTATTCATCTATGTTGCCGAAAAATATTTTGAGTTTCATTTGGCCATAACTTGGCCGTTTTAAGTCCGATTTTAAAGTGTGATATATGAAAAATTATCTATTCAAAATAAGCTCTTCAAAAACTACTTTTACGCCTAATGAAAACATTTTTAAGTCGCTCAAAACCTCAAAACAAATTCGGGACAGCAAGGTTGTTTTACCGAAATACGACCAAAAATCAACCCAACTCGCATATTAGTGCCTAATCTAGCCCTAATCTTTATTCACCAATAACCAACCAACAAAACTAAACCTTAATCCACCCTAATCTCTATTGTTGCACTTCTTATCAACCCTAATTCTCACAGATCATGATATAAAACATAAACATAAGGTTGTAACAATTTTTACTTCCACTTTATAAAAGATGACAAAATATTAACTTATTTCTTTTGTAAAAATAACACAAACACATGGATCTTTATGAACAAACATAGATCTATAAAGAAAATAGATGAAACCAAGCAAAGATTCAAGAAAGACTTAAAATCAAGAAGAGCAAGTAGTGAAAACACAAGATCTATACCCAAAAACTATAGATCTAAACAAACCCTAAATAATCTTGCAAACCCTAATTTTATAATTCTTGAAATCTTGAAAAAACCCAACCAAATTGGATCAACCTTAGATAACCTTAGAAATGAACTTAGAATACTTGGATCTTGCTAGAAATCAAAAGATATGGATGGTTATGGAGGTGGTGGTTGGGCCGTGAGCTAGAGAGCAAAGGGAAGAAGAGAGAAATTTTTGATGAAGCTTGGAATGAAATGAAATGACCTAGTTTAGAGAAAGTGTGATATATATAGGCCATGAGTTAGGGTTTGAAGGGTTCAAGTGGTGCATAAGTGACCAACACACACCAAGAGTGTGTGTGTTGTGTGGTTCGGCCGAGCAATAGGTCACAAGGACCATATGGTTCAAGTTTTCTAGCCAAGGTTCATTATACTTGGTTAAATTCAAAATTTACTTAGTCAAAGGGTTAGTCGAAATTGTAAGAATGCATTGTGAATGTGTAAGAACTCTACATGCATGCAGTTACAAGGCAACAAACGTGTCATTTTCTCAGCTAGCTTGCTCAAATGGGTGATGCTTTTCAAAATAGATGCCATTTAATTAATTTATAGCATGCATACATATGAATTTCATGGGTTTTAGGTATAGGAGGAGGGGTGAACGAAATTTTTAGACTTAGGGCATAATATTATCGATAACTTGAGTTTACACGAAAAGATTTCGAGTTTTCGGGGTTTCGTTTGGTCAAAAACGCAAAAAACGTAATTTAAGAGATAAAACCCTAAAATTAATATCGGAAGTGATTAAAAATCAAGAAACACTCAGGAAAGCTAAAATATCTTATATTAAGCCTAAATTAATTTATAACCAATGCTGGAACGCGTCTGATGACGTTTCTCAGTTTTTTACGCAGTTTAGTCCCCCGGTAAACTGTCAGATTTAAACGTAACGTATAAAATTTAAAAGTAGATGACCGGAATGGGTCGGGATACTAACCGGGAATTTACAGGGTGTGACACAAAACTTCTTCTTCATCGAGCACATTTTTCTTGCTCGTAGGATACTTTTGGGATCTTAACACTAAAAGCGAGTGTTGCAGATACATGATTAGATAGTGATTTATTTCACTTCTTATCATACGACTTTGTCTATAAATTAACCTCACTGCGGTCTAATAAATAATGATCAAGCACAAGTTCTGGAGCTACTAAATTACTGGCCCACTCATATAACTTTATACCAATACTAATGTTCCAGAAAAGGGCGACAAAACCAATCGTACAACATCCGTAACGAATGAATAGCTCAATATGAATGCTTTCAAACCCTATCTCGAACAAGTAAAGGGTCAAACGATTATCTTGGGTATCCAAAGATGGGTACCCAAATTCTTTAAGGCTAAATTTCTCACAATTTAAGTGGGTTGATTTTGTGCTAGTTAAAATGTCAATCCGGTTGGATTTGCCTTACTAAGCGTATGCATTTTTTAAGTTTTTTTAAAAGCAATATAAAAAAATTTAAAATTTTAAATTTTCCAGAAAATATCAGTTGAAAGTTTGAAAATTTCTGCAGGGCAAACATGGAGGGACATGATTAATTTTTCCTATTTGCTACCCCTCCACACTTAAGTTGAACATTGCCCTCAATGTGAGAACTGATAAATATAGAAAATAGGGAAAATTAAGGGAAAACGGTACTTCCCGGGGTTCTTAATTTCTCTGTTGAATTCTGAAAAATATGGCGCAAAACGGAACGCCAAGCATGTGTATTCTACCACATGTAATATAATACTCTAATTATATAAGTCTCCAAGTGTAAAATGTCAACCACCAATCCAAGTTCCACTTGTTTTATTTAATCTGCAAATAGACAAAATACAAAGAACTTAATAAAAAAGCGCAACTTTCGTTGGCACCACGGTTGCATTAGCGCATGCAACAAGCCTTTCAACCCCTTAGTATCTCGAGTGGACGAGTTATAGTCTTGTGAGGGTTTTTAGCGAACACACCCACAAAGTTTGAAACATTCTTTTTGGATGCAGAAATCGAGTAAGAAATACACGGGCCCATGCACATCAAACTTATCAAACTGCAAATTTTTTTGTTATATATATATATATATATATATATATATATTAATATATTCCTTAATGATACGGTTCAAGTTGGAATGATCTACTCTTAAACATTGAGGGTATGGGATCTTTTGTATGTACTTACGGAATGGATATTTATTTGGTTTTAACCATGTGATAGCCCCTTTTTGTGCTTAATAAGTGGTCTTTTTTTTTTTATTGTTAACGATGATAGGAGATGGTGGATCTTTTTGAATTTTTGGAGAATCATCAGACTTTCCACTCCCGGTGAATACGACATTCACCTGCCTAATTTAAGCTTGAGGAGGAGGTGGGTCAGTCATATCGGTTTGTTCTGAAGATACGTTTTGAGACTTCGACCACTCATATACTTTTCTTTCCATATTTTTATATATAGTTTGGAATTCTTTTTGTTTTGTTTCATCTTTATAATTATATCGTTAATATTGTTCTTGATGAACATCTTTGAATTCTTTGGACTATCCAAGGATTTTAGTGATGATTTCTAAGATCTGTTTTAGATTGAGGTTCTTGGTTGACAGTTTTAGACTCTTTGTTAGGTAAAACACTGGTGGTTTTACCATCGTCTCTGGCAAAAAGTTTCCAATGAACAGTTCTCATGGTTATCAAAATCCGTTTTACCTTAAGAAAGCTCAACGGATTAAACCAACTTTGTATGATGGTCGTGTTATATCTGCTAAACATGTTGCTATGCCTATGATTGATGATGAGGAAACATTAATTTTAGAAGAAGAGAGTCGATCAAAAATTTCTAAAAAAGAAAAGGATCCAGAGTCCATTAAACAAAACATTTCTCATAAACCTATTGATTATGAAAAATTAAATAGACTATATGATGATTTTGGGAAACGTTTACTCCACAACAAGAATTGCCGGCTAAACAAGCTTTCTGGTTGCGTATGTGCAATCCGACCAGTAAACCTTATGATGCATCCCCTATCAAAATAGAAGCTCCTAAGGAACTTCCTAAGGTTAGCTTGGTGAATGAAAGCCTTAAAAAGCTTGAACTTCAACTTGCTAGGTTTGATAATGTGGTGAAGGTAAGGACTACACCTCATGCTCATAGAAAAGGTGAATGGAGGTTTGAACATACTAAATCTGTTTTTAACAATGAAATTATTCCATTTCTAAAATCTTTAAAAGACATCTTCAATGTGTTTGATAGAGATCTTCTAAATGAAATAATGGAAGTACAGACATTTTTTGACCAAATGGACGCTGCTGTTCAACAGTCTTCAGTTGACAAACAATGTTTGGAAATTGCTAAGAAAGAATTACTTTCAGAAAATGATCGACTCTTACAACAAATCATGTCTCAAGATGTTCTTTTAACTGTGATGAATTCTATGTCTTTGTTTGGTGAATCTGTGAATATGGTTAGAAAGATAAATGAATCTTGTGATAAGTGTTTCAATCTTGAGTCTGAGCTTTTGAAATCACAAAATGCGCATAATAATCTTGTGAAAAGTTACTCATAACTTGAAAAACATTGTACGACTCTTGAATTGACAATACAACTTAATCACGAAATTTTTCAAAAAGATAAATATTGTAATAATCAAAATGCTCTTGAAATTCCAGAATTTTTAAAAAATAATGATTTGAAAGCTCAGCTTAAAGACAAAGACAGTACCATTTGTAAGTTGAAGGATATTATAAAATTAATGAGAGAAATGTCCAAGGAAGAGAATGTCAATTATGATTATGGTGAAATTGAGACAAAAAATGTAGAACTGGAGAATAGAGTGGCAAAACTGATTTAAGAAAACGAGCGTCTTTGTAATGAAATTAATCATGTGAAACAGGTTTTTAAAGAGCCGTTTGACTCAATAAACAAGACACGTGTTCATACTAAAGAACAGAGTGACTCTTTAATTGATAAACTGAACTTAAAATCAGCTGAAAATAAGGATTTAAAAGCTCAAATTCAAGATAAGGTTTTTGTGATAACGTCATTAAAAACAATTTACGAAAAGTAAAAGCAAAAGAAATTGTTGACATTGCTGCACAAATACCATCTGCCAACACTATTGTTCCAAGAATGTTCAAGCTAGACTTAGAACCTTTGGCTCCTAGGTTATTGCAAAATAAGGAAGCTCACATAGATTACCTTAAGTACACTTAGGAACAAGATGATATTCTTCGGGAAATAGTCAAACAAGCTAAAGCAAAACAACTTTTAGATAAAGAGTTAGACTTTTCCTTCAAGCAACATTAAACAAGTAGAGTCATCTACAACATTAGATTCTAACATACCTGTGTTGTCTCCTACAAGATTGCAGTGTTCTACTAGTAATTGCAGATCAAAGCCTACAGGTAATAAAAGGAATGATAGGATCTCGTGAACACCAAGTAGGAACATGAAGAATAAACTAGAAGCCCAACCTAGGAAATTTAATAAAAAGAATCATGTTGTTGAACCTATTCGTGATGTTGATGATAAGCATTTACTATTAAATGCGAATTCTAAACCTATTTGTGCTACTTGTAAGAAATCTATGTTTGATGGTGTTCATGATATGTGTCTTCATGATTTTGTGGAAAATATGAATATCCGTGTTAAATATGAAGAAACATAAAAAACAAAATATTTGGAAACCTACGGGTCATGTATTCACTGAAGTAGGACTTCAGTGGAAACTAACAGGCAGAACTTTCACTATAGTTGGTAATGCGTGCCCTTTAACTAGGATCACTTCAACTAACGTATTGCCTCCTAAGAAAACCACTTCCCACTTAGTTGAAACACAAAAACCAAAGCTTAATGTCTATAGCAGGAAACCCAAAAATGTTAAAAATGTAGGTTCAAGTAAAAAAGTTAAATGGTAGAATCTAAGAATGCTAACCACTCGGAACCCAATCCTACTTGGGGATCCAATGCTATAGATATTCCATCATTTTCTTCTCTTGTCATGACAGGTTGTCCAGATTGTTCTCTAGTATCTAGACTCTAGATGTTCGAAACACATAACAGGGAACCACTCTCAGCTCATGAACTTTGTTAGTAAATTTCTGGGTACAGTTATATTCGGGAACGACCATATTGCAAGGATTATGGGGCATGGTGACTATCAGCTAGAAAATGTGACTATCTCAAGAGTATAATACGTCGAGGGGCTTGGTCATAACTTGTTTTCTGTTGGTCAATTTAGCGACGCGGATCTTGAAGTTGCATGATGTGTGTTTTCTAAGTTTTAAATTTATAATACTAGAGATACCGATTTTTACTAAAAACACAACACTCGGGAAGTATACCCGTTCGTGTATAGTATAGCTTTAGGTAAGTCCAGGTCGTTCCTCGGGAATTGAAGTTTTCACAGTTTGTAATTAAGGTGCTAAGGCTAAGATGATTGTCACGGATCAAATTAACCAAGACGAGCATATATCGAATAATGCAAAGAAAGCAATTAAAGGATGATTCAATCAAATGATTAAGGTATGTTTGTTTAGGCAATGATCACTTTGATAATGAAGTGTTTAGGATAGTGTTTATAAGTTTAGAAAATAGAGTTATCACAAGTTATAAATCCTTTCGGCCTTTAAATATAACTAGTGATTATATCGATTAATAACAACAAATCCTTTCGGCCTTTATAAGTTATTATAATCGATATAATAAGTGGAATGATAAAACATAAGTTTATAAGTATCCTTTCGGCCTTTACACTTAGAAAATCATGTTTAACCATTTCAATAAACACATATCCAAACGCTCCATATCCAAGATCACATAATGCCCAAACAAACATAAGATTACTACTCCATAATCAAACAAGTAACAAAACACATAACATTCATCATGAATTCAATAAAGATCATATTCAAAGGATAAACAAGATTATACCAAATTCCAAGAGCAAAATATGGTGATTTCACATGAATTTCCCAAGAACACTTTATTATATTCAAAGTAAAACCCAGAAACTATGAACAATTCTGTCACAATCGCTTATAGATTCGAATTACACTTCAATGCTACTTCCTTGGATGGATTATAATCTAGAAATTTATGGTGGAGAGTGGTGGTAGTAGATGGTGGTGATGGTGGTTTGAAGGCGGTGTTTGGTTCCTTGGTTTGTCAAGCCAAGTTCACCAAAAACACCCACTTGGAGTGTTCTAAACGAACTAGAGAAAGTGGTGTGAGGATGTGTGTGATATGAGAGGCAAAGGGGCCTTATATAGGCTGTTTCGGGGGCCAAGTGCGGCGCACTTACAAATAAGTGCGGCGCACTTGAGGTGTAAATGTTGTCCCAATTAATGGCATTAAATTCTCTTAAATTCGAACAGAAGTGCGCCGCACTTTTTTAGAAGTGCGCCACACATTTAGTACTTTCAGCACTTGGTCTTTCGCGTGGTTGTAGATAACTGAATTCTCTTCGCGTGGCCGCTTGAATCAACTAAAACGGAGTTCGTATGACCGAGTTATGATCAAAACAGTGAACAAGGCTGATTAGACAGAAAGTGCGCCGGTTTTTGGGCAAGTGCGGCGCACTTTTGGTATTTTCAGCAAGTGGCCTTTTCCAAAGTTGTAGATAATTGAATTCTCTTTCCGTGGCCGCTTGAATCAACTCAATCCGAGTTCGTATGCTCCAGTTATGGCCAAAACAGTAGGCAGGTGTTTTCTTCCACGACACATACCTAGAACCTATAATAGCAAATATACTTGATTAAGTACCGAAAGTTTACGAGAAATGATCAAATAAATGCAAATAACGCCGCCGAAAACATGTATAATTTAGGCGTTATCATTCATCTAATTAATATAGTCGCACAAAACCACTAATATTTAATCAAACAAAAGTTACATTAAGTAGAATGTCTCCTTGACGTATGATCTCCAAAATCATAAGGAGTGAAAACGAGAAGAAAATGGAGACATAATCAATCGCATTCAACAAAAGTAGATGCCCTAAAACACGCATGTTACGAGGTAAAAATATTTTGTTGTCGTATATTTCCAATTAGGCCGACAGATTATTAACTGCTGGAGGGTTACATGATTACCGTATGTGTTTCAAAATTACAAGGCAAGTGTTCAAACTCAGAGTCGATTAGTAAATAACCAATGGGATCAACAAATTATGTCGAGTTTCGATATCAAAAAGAGAATTAAGTAAAGTCATGATAAAGTTTCGGAGACCATCGTATCAATCATGATGTCTTGAGAAATGTCTAGAGACCATTGTGCGATCTCACAATGTAATTAAATAAACAAAAGCATTGTGTCACACACACAATGCCATAGAGAAGGTTTAGAGACCATTGTGTCACTCATAACGTCTTTTAAGAGCTTTATCATTCATATAGACGGCCGTTATATAAAAATATAGAGGCACTACAAAGTAGACATAAATGATCGAAAATAGTCAACACTTATATAAATTATTTTTATATAAGTAGGTAGCGGTAATCCTAAAGATAAGTGTAAGAGATCGGAAACAAGAAAGACTGCTCAAATATGAGGATCCCATTTTTTGGGTAGTCCTTATATACGATCCATATTGATGCTTGAGGGAGTAAATGAGAAATCAATAAGTACGCGATAATAGGAGTGGTCAATATTTATATACTTGACCGTTATAGTCAATTAGTAAAGACAGTCATAAAAGATATATGAAACAGGACGATATCAGCCAGTGTAAAATAATACACATCAGTCCCTCATGTAAAGTATAAGATGCTCAAAAAGAGAGCTTATAAAGGGATCAGGAAGCATGTGCTCACGACTATCAGATAAAACAAGGAGAGACTCTAAATTTTGAAAAGTAGTCATAGTCTAGGTTTGGAAAACGACCAAGTTCTCTATGACCAGTGCTCTGATACCAATCTGTAACACCCCCGAAATCTAAACTGCAGTGAAATACAACATTGGGGTGCTACTTCATAGTTACAAAGTACAAGTCACAAAAAACGACTCTAAATGAGATGTTTTGAAATACATTATCATTCGAATAATACAAAATATCATACAAGGTCCCACAAGCTTAACAATACACAAAGTTTTAAGAAATAAAGTTTTGCCGAATGTATAAAAATGTAAAGTCTCTAGTACATATCAGTGCGACTTTCCTCCGAGCAATAAACTTGTAAGACCTGAGATTAAACATGCTAAAAATCAATTCTTAATGATATGATTGAAATTCGATAGGTTTTTATTCAATGGACAATCAAAGTTTTTTTAGAAGTTGTAAAAGAAATAATTGCAACGAATACAATCATCATATAAATATATATTATTGCATCTAAGCTCATGGCGCTCAAAACTGATTGTATATATCAATAATAATATATAGAATGATAATGGCCCCATGTAGGTAATTGCCATATACCTAGAGTTTCAAATATAGTGTGTTTGGTTACCTTCGGCTAACACAAACGGGATTCATCAATCCCATAAAAAAGAGTACCTAATCCACAATATTCGCGTTCACACACAAGTGATTAATGATCCATGATGTGGGGGACTTTATGGCATGAAGGGACTTAGACACAAGCAATAATATATTCAGGAAAGCATATAGTTTTGAAAGTAATTGTCTGGAAATAGATGTTTTAGCATGTATCTTCCTCGCGGGGTTTATAAAGCATGTAAATAAGTAAAGGCGAGGCTATGAACTCACCTTGCGCGAAATGATAACCAATGATGATGACAATAAAGATGATAGCGATGAGAGCAAAGCAACAAAGTAAGATAAGTCAGAAAACCTCGGGCTTCTAATGACGACAATGGAGAAAAAGATAATGACAACTAATAGGAATCAATCAATTTGAACTAGCACTAATTTCTCCCAACCAAGACTTGCAAGAAACCCTTTATTACAGCATGATGATCATACCCTTTAACCCTTTTATTATGATGATCTTTAAGAAAATTAGATCAAGAATAACAACTAGTTAATACCATCAACTTGAATAAAAGAATCGCCATTGTTGCTTGAAAAAAAGAAGTTCCTTCAAAAGTGTTTCTATCCTTTTTTTTCTTTGATTTCCGAGAATAAAATGCTAACATTCATTAAAATGTTGCTAGGTAGCTTTGGCCTTTGGATGATGAAATACAATGTTGGCTAGATGAGATGGACACGTGTGTAAGATTGGGCAATAGGTAGGATTATTGTTATGCCGCATTGATGGTAACGTGTTATCAATTTAGATATGTCTTGGTATATAATTTTTTTATTTTATTTTTTATTTTTTTATTTATTTTTTTTCTTTTTTTAAGTGTATATATATAAAAGGCTAATGGTGTAAAGGTGATGCATACTTGAGTCAAAAACGCAAAAAGTGCAAAAGATTCACTAACAAACGTAAAATAAAAGTATACCATAAAAAAATAATGTAAGAGATCAAAGTACATTAAACATGGAGACTAAACGTAGTCTAAAGAGCCGGGTTCAATTATATGTATGGGTTACGTACGTACGCAAAATAACTTATCCTTATAGCTAAAATTGAGATAGAAATGTAGTTTATGGTTGTTATATGGGACGACAAGGAGTATGGAGAGAGTGAGCAAAATGAGTTTTGTTAACTATGAGAAGTGATAAATGTCCTTAGGTGATGCAAAGTTAACAATTACAAGACACCTAAGTGTCTAGTAATCTCCGCCCATAGTGGTGTTTTAGTTAGGTGAAACTAATATTGTATCATTAAACTTTAGCATTTATATGATATATTGCTATGAAGCACAAATATAGTGTAGTATATGGTTTTTGTGAAACTAATATTTAGAATCTTGGAATTCTGTTGACATGCAAAAATTGTCTCTTGTAACTATGTTTTCTTGTATGTTGCTGCTAATACAAGAATAGTTAGTATCATTATATAAATGAACGTCATCAAAATGTATGGTAGAGACCTATAGTTAGTTTTTTTGTATTGTTGTTTTTTTATTAGAGTTACCTTATAGTAGTCGTGGCTCTCTATTCATTGTATAATGTGTTGAATTTCTGATTGATTTAGGAACATGAAAAGGAAAAATAAACGCTTTCGATAAATGATTAAAACTACAATATTTGGAATACGTTTTCAAAAAAAATGATATAATACGTAGGGTTCTTCAGCAACATATCTTCTAATGACGACGCTCAACATAATTGTACGTTTATAAACGTATATGGAAATAATTTATTCAAAAAACCTCATAAAAAATAATAATTTTAAAGCTTTGGGTACAGATATTAGTATGAGCACTGCGTATCATCCAGAAACTAACAGCCAGAGTGAGAGAACCATTCAAACTCTCGAGGACATGCTACGTGCGTGCGTGATCGATTTTGGCAAAGGTTGGGTTAAACATTTGCCATTGGCCGAATTTTCATACAACAACAGTTATCACGCTAGCATAAAGGTCGCCCCTTATGAGGCATTGTATGGTCAAAAATGTCGATCACTGGTGTGCTGGACCGAGGTTGGGGAAGCCCAACTGACTGGTCTGGAATTGATCCAAGAAACAACGGAGAAGATCATCCTGATCAAGCAAAGGATGTAAGCTGCTCAGGATCGACAAAAGAGCTATGCCGATCAGAAACAAAAGCCGATGGAGTTCGAGGTTGGGGACAGAGTTATGCTCAAGGTCTCGCCTTGGAAAGGGGTCGTACGGTTCGGTAAGCAGGGCAAGCAGAATCTGAGATATGTCAGACCTTTCAAGGTGTTAGCAAAAGTTGGGAAAGTTGCCTACAGGCTGGAACTTCCTCAAGAGTTGAGCAGAGTTCACCATACTTTCCATGTGTCTAATCTGAAGAAATGTTACGCTGACGAACCTCTAGTCATGCCGTTAGAAGGAATTCATATTGACGATAAGCTCTAGTTTGTGGAAGAGCCCGTTGAAATCATAGAACGGGAGATCAAACGATTGAAGCAAAGCCAGCTACTGTTGGTTAAGGTTCGCTGGAACTCTAAGAGAGGTCCTGAGTTCACCTGGGAACGTGAAGATTCGTTCAAACAAAAATACCCATAGCTTTTCACAAACCGGGCTCCGTCATCCACTACAAGGTCTTAAGCTTTGAGGACAAAGCTCTTTTAACGGGTGGAGACTGTAACATTTCTCAATTTTAGGTCATTTTACGACTCCTATTATTTGTCACTAATTATTTTGGTCCGATTCACGTTTACTTTTAAATATTTACTTTTTAGCTAAATCGCGTAGACTAGAAATAACCAATTAATGTAAACGGTCATCAAATAAATTAAGGTTTACATCAATCAAGTAATATATAATTATTAAGAAGATAATTATGTAATTTGAGTATTCTATTTTTATTGGTCACGTAAAAAGGCTACGTTTCGCAATGAAATACATTTGGACATACCCCGGAAATACCTATACTTACCTAGGCTCAAACCAATACCCACTTTTAAAACCTTAACACAAAATTAAACCAATTCTTGTGTCAAGTACCCACTATGGCCGATTATGGGAAACATAAACAACTAGAAATCCTTAAAAATCTTGTTAAGGTACATGTACATCTAGGTTTTAATTAAGGGATGTACTTAATGTTCCTAGTAAGCTAATATCAAATGGGTAAAAACCCTTTTTGATTAAATATTGTCCTAATGGTCCCCTATGATGTTGACAACATTGGGTATAATAACCATTTCCTTCTTTAGTTCTCTTTGTCCGCGAACCATCAAGAAAAGAACACAAAACAATAAGATTTCCTAGCTAAACATATCTTGTACATCACCTAGGTTATAATTCCTTGTATCAATGTGGTTTAACTTAAAACCATCGCTGTAAGTAACTAGAAACCCCCTAAACCACTTCTAGGGCACGAATTTCGGTTTGTGGTGGGTGACTAGGAATAGTTAAACAGGCTTATTGAATAAATACACACTCCCTAACTCACATAATTACATTTCCAAGACCCTTAAACTCTCCCAAGAAAAGGCCACACCCGTTTATACCCTCTTGCATACGGTCCTCACATTACCGAGCACACACACACCCACATTTCCCTTCTAAGGACACAAGGTACGCTTAAGATCGCATATAAGGGTGTTAAGAGAAGTATACGAGTCTTGAAGCTTGGGACTATACGCGTATACGAGTCTAGGAAGCTTGGGTATCAATAACTTTGAAGTTATAGACACGTTTGGGTGTCGGGGTGTTCATCTCGCACGTCATAAATTGCTATAGGACCCTTGTAAGTCTAAATGATTCTACTTATGTCGATTTAATATATGACTAGCTACACATGTCGCGTATGTTTCATTTATATGTCGAACATTCGTTTATTTTGTATAGACATCGAATGATGCAAGTCGTGTGGTGCCATACATAAATAACTACACGTAAACTTTTGTTATAATCATAACGAGATGGTGTGGGAACATGTATACGACATTAGTAAACATTTGCATGCTAGAGATCGCGACTAGAAAATGCTAAACACTCTTGTTTAGTGCTAAACGAATTATCGAAACCATTTAACATGCAAATAAACCATTCGGGCCCTTAATGGACCCGCGAGCCCAACACGAGCTCCATGCAAACTCATAAGCCACAATAAGCCTAAACGGCTTATTCGTGTGCTTATGCGACTTGATGAGCTTAATATAGACTTAGGAAACTAGATGAACCCTTCGTATCCCTTGTAGAACCAAACGAACCCTTAACGGGCCTTCAAGCCCATTACCGAGTCCATAGAATAAGCCATACGCCACGAATAAGCTCCCACAGCTTATTCGAGAGCTTAAGCAACCAAGAAGCCTCCTAAAAATCATAGAAAGGTCATTGGACCCAAAGGGATTAAGGCCCAACCCCTAGAACCCTTGCCGGGTCTCTACCGGGCCCAATAGGCCCAACGATAGGCTTATTAGCTTATCGGATAAGCTAAATAAGCCAATTGACCTCCTAAGTGCTTATTGGACCTCGGTATGCTTAACGGACCCTAATGGACCCAACGAAACCCTCTAAAACCCCTAACGGGCCCAAGACCGGCCCAACAGAAAGACTTATTAGCTTATCAGCTTATTTTGAATAAGCCGAAATACAAACAGTGTGTTTGAGCTAAATTTAAATGGAAAAGGAACTAGCAAAGCCCATGTAACCTTAAGGGTGTTTGTCGAAGTGAGCTATTGGGCTTTCGGGCCCAATAGGCTCGAAATAAGCTTCAATAAGCTCACCGAGCTTATTTTAAGCTTAACAGCCCCGTATAAGCTTATTTAAGGCTTTCGGACCTAATTAAATCGTATTGGACCTTTGATAAGCTAAACGGACCTTAACGGGCCCAATAAGGCCCGTTAAGCCAAAATAAGCTCGAAATGCTTATTTATAAGCCGAATTAGTTTTGGTTGGCTTATTTAGACTAAATAAGACCAAATACCACTTGTCGGGATTTAATTGAGTTGAAAATGCGATTTTTACAAAGTCGGGGACTAAAACTGTAATTTCCGAAACCTAAGGGTTTGAAATGTCACTTTTCGAAATACAAAAACTACAGGGACTGTTTTTGAAACATTGCGAAACTTAGGGATGAAAGTGTAACTATAAAAACCTAAACTATCTCTTTGTAAACTTAAAGGACCAATTTCGTCATTTCCAAAACTAAAAGGTTTAAAATATAAATATGTATATTTGTAAACCTAGGGACTAAAAGTGAAATAATTAGAAACTTAAGGGTATTTTAGAACAAAAAGGAAATAGATGAAACACTTGACAAAACGGTCGAACATTAAGATATTCGAATTTTGAACGGGATTAATAAACAAGTTAATAAATAAGTATATTTATTAATAATGATTTCACGTCTATCGAGAACCATCGAAATTATAAAAACAATGATCTTGTGCATCACTATACAAGTGATAACGGTATATATATAAACTTAAAATGGAATTTAGTTTATACAATGAGTCGTAGTTTTAAATTGTGTAAAATCTATAGACTTGACCGTACTTACTTAGGTACTTAACGGTGTGATTCACCGCTTACTTGGATACTTGTTATCATTCAGAGAACTACCGGCTAAGGTGAGTTCATAGCCCCATGCTTTATAATTATTTAAATGATTTACATCCTTGGGGTGAGAACATGCTTTGTTTTACAAACTGGACGCAAGTGTACATTTTATGCCATGATTACGTGTTTGCCTAAGTTACCATAACCCCTTTATGTCCATGATCATGAACTGTTAATTGCATAGATGTAGTTGGGAATTACATTGTGCGGGCGCGAATGTTATGGATAGATCTATTAGGGATTGACACTCCCCGTTCGGGTGACTAGCTATCACTGGGAACGAACGCATACCATGTCGAATTTGGGATGTTGCAGGGTTAGCACATCATTCACGGACACCAGTTGGCAATTTATAATTGCATTCATATACGTCGAGCCTCGGTGTCATGAGCTTAGGAAACGTAATTACTTTTTATGATGTTTGCATCTGTTGCTTAATCATACACTTGGAAATCTTGCGGTCCTACCATTGATTTACATAAACCTACTGAATTCCAACTTTTATGTGACGGTTTTTAGTGTTTTTCAGGTCAATAGCACGAGGTGCGTCGATACATTGGGAGTCAATAATTGAAGAGTCAACACTTAAGATTTGGGGTCTTATTACATTTTGGGGGACAATTGTTATAAACCGAAATCTTTATCTATTTTGTTGAACCATTTGAAGCCATGAGCTTATGTAACAAACAAGTATTTTGTTAATCCAATGTATCTTTTTCAAACGACACGCTTAGTTGTGTTCTCTGAATCTTGTGCTATTGGGAACCATATGTAACGTTCGGATATCAACATTCCGCAGCATACTCAGATTTGAGGGTGTTTACATAAGCACAAAACTTCCCTTGAAGTTAAATTATACGAATGAAAACTTCCCCCTTAATCCTTGCTAATACCTCCAAGAAATCTACAAGTTGCAAATTCTTCTGTGTAAATCTTCTTCCCTTTTGTCATCTTCAATCGGGGACTAAAGTATGCAACCTTGATCTTCACAACTACGAACCAATATCACACTCCTAATCCAAGCATTCTAATGACCCAAATTGCCCACCATAGCACATTAAGAAAAATGGAAATTGGAGCGTAGAAACTTACACTAGCAGTAGTAACAAAGACTACTAGTAGCAAAAACCTTCACCTTGATGTAGCATATAAATGGTTTAACATTTTAACATTAAGCTTCCCTTGAAACCCATATGTTAACCATTTGTTGAATCTTCAATTCTATAAGCTCTATGCAATGATTACTGATAAAGAAAACTAAGTATAACGAACTTGATGTTGAAGTAGAATAACCCAAACTTGCGTCTTATATCCTGTTCTATCCACGTTACTTCGAACTTTATTATTTTTTTATAAAATATAATTAAAATTACTATAAAATTTATATATATATTAAATTAATTTTTTTAAATAAATTTATTTAATAATTATTATATATTATATATTTATATATTAAATTTTTTTTATATTATTATTTATAATTATATTATTTATTAACTATATTTAAATATATTATTATTATATTATTTAATTAATCTTTTATATTATTTTATAACTATATATTATTAATAATATATTAATTAAAAATAAAAATTTATTTTACCTATTTACTTATTTTTTAAATTATTTTTTATAAATTATTTTATTAAATTTATTATTTAATATCATAAATAATTTTATAATTTTATTATTTATTAATATTATAAAAGTAATTTAATAAATTATTAATAATTATATACTTAATTTTATATAATTTAAATTATTTATATACTATAAATTATTATTTATTTATTTTTTAATTATTATTTATAATTTAATTTATTATTATAAATTTAATAATTTTAAATTAAAATATATATTTTTTTAATTAATTATAAATTTCATTCTAAATTATATTAATTTTTTTTTATTAAATAATTAATTTATATTTTTATTTTTTTTTTTTATTATATAATATTAAAAAACTAATTAAAAAAATTATTTTAATTTTTTATTTCTTTTTTAAATTATATAAATAATTTTAATAATTTATAATTTTTTTATTTAAAATTATTAAATACAATTTTATTTTTATATATTTATAATATATATAAAAATATATATAATATTTTTATTAAAGTTTTAATATTTTTAATAAAATAATTCTTTTTATATTATAAAATATTTAATTTCTTTATTAATTTATTATTTAAAAATTTTTATTAATTTAAAATAAAATTATTAATTTTTATTTTTTTTTTTATTATATTAATTAAAATTTTTATTATATTTGTTTAATTCTATAATTTTTATTTATATTTATTATTATTTTATTTTTTTTTAAATTAATTAATTAATTTAATATAATTTAATATATAATTATCATTATATAGTAAATTATCCTATTATAATATTAAATTAATTATCTTATACCCAAAACGATGTATAAGGAGGACCGCATCTCTTGACAATAATCTCATCATCTATGAGGACACATAACCAAGTGTAGCAAATGTAGCATTGAAGTTTCATAAGTTAGCATCACACACCTTTGCTAGTATTCGTCATTCTTCGTCACAACATGATCGCATACAAACAAGTTTTTCTCCAAAGTGTAACACCACTTTATAGATAGGGATAAGAACACTTACCCAAATAATTCCACTTTATCGTCAAATAAGTGATAAACAATCTTCTTCGTAATCAATTAATTATTCCATAAATACGAGCCTTTGTAATCTGTTAAGAACATTAAAAAACATAACCAAAAACCAAAATTGTATGTCGTCCTATAACCAAAACTCCCTTTGTCACCCGATATCGAACAATACTAGCAGTACAAACTTTATTTCTCAGACGCCACTAGCAGTATTAAAAACGTGAACATCTTTAAAACCCTCTAACAGTACTAATCTTTCCTTTGGCTCTTCCTGCATTTAGCAACACTTTTTCCTGTCACAAAATTGTCACCAATTTGTCACTAAACTGGTTCAGTAACACTTTATCTATTACTAAACTGTCGCTAAACTGTCACAAATCTGATTGCTACTTCCCCCAAGGCTATTAGTGACACTTTTTCTGTCACGGTTCTGTTGCTAATGCGTTGCTAATCTGATTCTACTTCCTCCCATAACTTTAGTGACACTTTCAACTGTCACTAAACTGTTACAAACTTGTCACTAATGTTTATTCTCCTTCCTCCTAAATATGCTGTGACATTTTCTTCCGTATAGCTGGTCTCTAATTTTTTAAATCATACCAGTACTAAAATTATTCTTGGCAGTATAAAAACTTATAAACTTACAGTACTAACCTCTCGTTATGACAACATAAAATCAAGCGGCATACTATCGTTAAAAGGACAGCAGTACAAAACCTTTGACAACAGTATAACCTGTTTAAAACCTTGGCTTTTGTAACAAGCAGTTTTAATATAACCTTGGCAGTATTAAGTGTCTATCGAGCAGCAGTAACCATTCAAACCATAAGATACGATCAAGAAACTTAATATCATTCCTTGTTGACAATATTGACTATCAGAAACACAAAACCCATTCAATCGTCCTTCTGGTTAACATGAAGATAATACCAAAGTGAATCGACTTCGGATTAGCAAATCCCATTACATGACTAGGAGAAGCACTTGATAGCACATACTGATTCCACACCAATGATCATAAGTCTTTATTGATCGACTCAGAAACCCAATAACTATCACCATTCGAATTAGGGTTTTCAGAACCCTAGTCATTTGTTTTGAAAGAACACAATAGATCTTGTATGAACTGTATTAATTTAATCACTGAATCCATACCTTTAGTTTATGCAACCGTCTTGTGTCTTCAAACTGTAACGTCATAGCCAGTGATTGATGCACTTAAATACATTACCAACCACGTAGCGTTGTTCAATGGGATCATCTAGCATCTTGAGCTCATCATGTATAAACATGGAAAAAAATTGTCTTTCCAAACCCTAAATCAGATCTTGACAATCATTGTTAAACATCTAGCTCAAATAATCAGAACAACATCAACTTCTAATTTTTAGTTGTATCGAATTAGGGTTTGTGAAAACCCTAATGTCACTGAATTGGTCCCGTTATCAAAAAACAGAAATTTGACACGAACAAAAACCTTGTACAAACCCTAGATCAAGAGCCACGAGGCTCTGATACCAATTGTGGAAACCTAAAACACGTGATATGTTCTTTGATCGTTTAAGCTCAGGTTGTTTAGACCTTTATCTAGGATAATATCAATGTTCATAAGTTATAAAAACAAAGCGGAATAAGAACAAAGATATGAACAAGGTTTATCGAACATTCTCTATTGCCCTAATATTATTTGATCAAGATAATACAGTTACATTAATGAACTATAACAGGGATCAAGGAAAACCTTGATTACCTTAAGGCTACACCAACTCTACTAGACGTCTACATTGATCCTTTGTGTACACACACACACTTTTCTGGATAATACTAAAAACCTATAACCTGTATCTCTTTATATACTAGAGATAATAGGTTTTACAAGGAAACATAATAAATATAATAAGGAAACTAAATCTTTAAATCTTTATCTTTATTCTTCTTGAGCATATCTTTTAGTATCTTCTGATATCTTCCATCTTTTGTAAAATATACTCCACCAGCTTGAAGAATCTCTTATTGTCGATTTAGGTACTTTTCCTTTTTTGTCCTCTTGTTTATTTTGTTTTGTCTGTATCGACTCAAATATAATTGCCACAACTAATAAGCCCTTGCTGACTTAGGAGCTAGCTTAGGTGTCATGCCTCTCTGTCATACCTTAACTTTGTTTAGGTGAATTAGCTCACACTAAGTTGACAGTTGAATTAGCAGATAGGACCGTGAAATATCCAAAAGGAATTGCTAAAAACGTGCTAGTAGGGATTGGTAAATTTGTTTTCCCCCTAGACTTTATAATTCTTGATATGTTCGAGGATATAAAAGTGCCCTTGATCCTTGGAAGATCATTTTTGTCTACCGCCCATGCTAAGATTGATGTTTTCAAAAGGAAGATTACTTTGAGGGTTGGGGAAGAGAAAATAATTTTCAAAAGTGTTAAACCTGCTAGTAGTTTAATTAAGAGGGTCTACATGCTAAGCTTAAGAGAAAGAATGGAACTTGATTTAGAAGCTAGGCTAATGGGAGAGACTTTAGTGTTAAATAAATTATTAGACCCTTTATTTGGAGATTACATTAAACTAAACGATCTTAATGTACCATAGAGCTTAGGGAGTCAAGTTAATGATTTAATTCCCACATTAAGGAAGGTGGTAGTTGAGGATTTAAAGCTAGGAATGTTGCTAGAATGGTAGTGAAGTTTTTGGACTTTTCTAGTAATTATGACCACGATATGAAGATCATATTGATTGTGCCAAACTTGACGTTTCTTAGCATGCTTCGCGAGGGAGTGAATTTTTACACGCTAATTTTTTCCTTCTTGTAAGTAAATGTGAGGTCCAAAAGTTTTTTAATTCCTATAAGGAAGGAACATTGGACTACAAGGAAATAATGTATTTTGGAGCCTTAATGAACATACCTATCTTTGTTGGAACTTTTTATATCTTAACAGATTTTGCAGTTTTAGAAGATATGGATGCTTATCGTGATGAAGGAATGGGCGATGTTATTTTTAGCGAACCATTTTTGAGAGAAGTTGGGATTAATGCAAGACGGTTTGAAGGAATGATTACCAGTTACAATGGTAACGAATAAGTTACTTACATAATAGTGCAGTCACATACGAGGTATTAAACACCACACTAATGAACAATGCAACAAGATCCCGCCATTACTAAAGGTGAGTGAAGAAGATAAGATGAATGGGATCTCGCACTCGTACCAAAAGCTCAAGAGTTTCTACAAGGGGGTCTTGAACTTAGGACCCAAATATGTCCGAGATGCTGATGTGTCATTGTATAGGTGTTATTTATGATTATCAGGTTTTACATTTATATTTAACCAACTAACCTAAATACAACACTTTAACGGGCAGAGTACCTAGTCAAGATGTAGCTTCACGGTAAGTAGGGTGTCGAACGCTAAGAGTGAGAGTTAACTATTATTCTATCAGTATTTTATTATATCTAGATTAGTCTAATTACTGGTTAAACCTATGCTATACATATTTACTAGAGGTAAAAGGGGGGGTTTTCAGTCTAAGAGACTGACATATGTTTATGATGACAAATATCAATTCTAAGCATAATACACACTAAAGCAAATAAATACAAGACAAAAGAGGACGAACAAATATTGAAAACTGTATTATCATGTTAAATCTGATTAAATGTAGTTTGATTATTTAGTGCAAGGCTACTTATCTCAATGGTGGGCATATCATTCTTAAGACTTAGGCGGTACTTCTTCCTAAGACCTAGACATGAACAATCCTGTCACGATTAACGCATCCGCATAAAGCATCCTATAGTTTAATTATAATCTACCATAGGGAATTAAAGCAGTGGTGATCCTGTTAATACCCTAGCCCATCGGGACTTTACCTACTTATTGCTTGATGTTGTTTTATACACCGGTAGTCCACCACCAAAATCAATACCAATTAATAAATGAACAATATTGGTTGAACAATTATCGGGTCACCTGCCGGTCAACTAAGCTCATAATCAAAGAGTAATGATAAGGTGTCATTTGTGATCCTATTGGTCCGGGCATATAGAACACAACATGGAGAGCCATCCCGGCATCTAGGTTACTAGTTAGGTCTCCCTAGACCTAGTTGAATGATAGGTCGCATGTACAAGCACATAAACAAGTATAAGGCGATAAACATAATTAAACAACAATGATAAATTAAGCAAAGCCGGATTAAAACAAACCAAACATTATAATCTTCATTAACATGGCTAATACCCGAGGGTATTAGCCCACAATCATTGTCATTATTACAAACGTGATCAAACAATTAAAAATCGAATGATTAAGAAAGTAAGAATTACACGATGTCTTCTATGGAATTAGGAGTAGTGCTCGACCTTGGCTGCTCTTCTTGGCTTGAGAAATTAACTTTAGTTGTTTACTATCAGAGGAATGTGTATTTGACACTAAAACTCGTTTTTAAGTCTAGTATTTATAGTGTCTGAAATACGCATGGATACGCCGTTTGGGGATAAGTGGATACGGCGTATAGGGGTTAATTTCCTTGGAGTCCGCGATAAGATCAAATCAATTAAGATAATTACCATCAATCATATTAAATGCGTATCTTTGACTGATGAACAGCTGTGCATACGGCGTATTGGTTGTAGTGGATACGCCGGATCGGGAATTGATCATTACGCGTTTCTTGTGCTGAGTTGGCGCTGATACGCCGTATCTTCATTGCTGGATACGGCGTATAGGTGCAGAAAATAGTATTCTTCAAATGTCTTCGTTTAAGCTCTAGAATTGCGCCTTTTTGCTTCTTCTTCACAAGTGACTCCATAATTACTGTAATAATAAACTTTAAGCAATTAAGTACCAATATCTTGCAATAATTATATAAAAGTGGGTAAAATACGTGGGATAAATGATAGTAAAGTATGACGTTATTTGATGATATCAAATATCCCCCCACTTAAATCCTACTCGTCCTCAATTAGACTTTAAAAAAAATTAGCATAACTCATATTTCACAAAAAGTTATGCTAATTGTTTTTTAATTTGATCCATTTTTAGGCACGTTGGCATTTTATTTGTGAAAATGAGGACAAGTACGTTCTAATTCTCCATCCCCCCACTTAAATTATACAACCTCCTCGTTGTATAGACAAACAATTAAATAATATGGGAAAATAATTAGAATGAGGAAACTTCCATGATAGTTTGCTCCGGATGGTTTTCCATTTTGAGTGTTTGAGCAAGAAGAGTGTTGACGAGGGCTTCAGAATGCCCAATAGAGGTCAACACGAGGTATTTTCAGTTTATACATTTAAGTCGGTTTGTTTACAACGAGGTCATGTAAGAAAAGTTAGAAGATTGTTCGTGCTTTCGCTAACTACAATACAAGCAAACCAAATTAACACACAACAACTGTACCAGGTTACAATAGCCATATCCCAAACCCTAGGTTATGCTGTTATGTAAACCTGTGAAAAACAATTAAAATACTGGAATTTAAAATACTAAAATTAAAAACTGATAAGTGTCTAGACATGCATAGCGTATCCAGATGGTTTGATACCAGTATGTTATGTCTAGGAAAGACAGGCTCATATTAAATTAAAATTCAAAAAATTTAAATGCGAAAAACAATTAAAAACATAATTGGGTTGCTCCATATGGTCTTGAGCCTCTGCTTATAACTGTGTACAATACCCGGGGTATATCCCTTGACCTCGTATCTAAGCCATGCCTCTGATCAGCAGTAGGTAAGTGGTGCCATATCTGAAAGATCAATTAGATTAGTAAACATAAGGCATAATACGACGTATGTCTATAAGGATACGCTCAACTATACAGGGATTTGAGTTGAATACGCTGTATGCCTTTGAAAGGATACGGCGTATAGCAGGTAAAGGATAGTCCTTATCTTAGTTCAATACGCCGTATTCAATTAATTGGATACGTCGTATTTGAGGTAAAACTTTTAGGTAAAAATTGATGTAATACGCCATATCCAATGAAATTGAATACGCCGTATTGCATCTGGCAGTTTTAAAATTAAAAGGGGGTTTCCCTTATTTTACCTATTCTATCCCATTCTTATAATTGATGCCATATTCCACTGGGTCTAACATCTAAAAGGATGGGGGGGGGGGGGAAAAATATAATAAGTTTATTTAAACCTCTATTTAAAAATCTATACCTTAACCCTAATTCCTAATCGATAGAGAAAGAGGGATAAGGATTGAATCATTACCGTCTGATTAATATGCAAGAGATGTATTTAATCAAGAGTGATTTTCGAAATCAAAGCGCGCGGTGAATTTTTTTATTTTGTGGGTAAAAAGTATGTGTGAAACAATCCGGCGTATCTAGCTGGGTTTTTATACCCACGCTCAATACGCCGTATAGGGATTTGTCTTATACGACATATCAAACATTCAACTGGTATGACGTATCAGACATTCAACAAATACGGCGTATATATGAAGCTATATACGCCGTATGGAGACCAATTTTCAAAGTTTTTAAAAGAGAACATACCTTGGCCTCCGCAACGTTTGTATGAGAACCATCCTTATAATATACCGCTTAGGGTCGAACGGAATGCCGTACGGCACATATAGATTTATAATAAGAAAGAGTAGCATTCCGTAATAACTCCAGATCATGATATTTAAGTTAATGACAAAACTAAGGTTTTTCAAATAGTTTTATGGTTTTATCGCTTGTGTATCAACATTTATTACATTAGGTGATGGTATGACAGACATATCCCCCGAAGGTTGCTCAATATCGATTTTATCAATATCATTGTCAGTATCCAATTTTAAATCATCGGGATAAATTACGTTAAAAGGAAGTAAATCATTAAAGTATAAAACATTTTGTTCCTTTTCATCACATTCGGACAATGATGTTTCATCTTTCAAATCAAATTCATCGATATGTCTAGGACTTATAGTAGGTTCAGTTAAGAGATCTGATTTAGACGTTAGAGCATCATTGTAAATAATGGCTGGAAATTCATTCTCAAAATTTTTAAAGAAGTCTAAATCATTAAAATAACTAACCTCGGGCTCGGTGACGGAAACAAAGGCATATTGACTTTTTCATTATCATTTTCAGAATCCGTTTTCAAATTTTTGACAGAAATTATTTTATAGGAAAATGAATTTTCGTCATAAACTACTGTGTAATCTTCATCGTCAGATTCGTCAAACGATATTCTAAAGTCAATTTCATTATCGTTAAGAAAACTTACAGTGGGTTCACAAGAGAGTGTTTTATTTGATGTCAAATTATCATTGAAGATTATAGCTGGGAATTCGGTTTCAACGGATCTGAGATCGTGAACGTCTTCATCGTACCAAATTCTACCATACTTAGCAGTTTCCCAGTTAAACACTTTCCTACGTTTTTGAGCTTTTTCTTCCTTGAGCCTTATGTATTCCTCCATAGTAATGTTAGGTTCGTCCATTTTAACCTGTAATAAATTTGCTTGGAAAGAAAACTGTTAAATAGCCTAATATGCCGTATACTGAATACGTCGTATTGATGATAGAGTTGAATACGTTGTATTGGTTTGAAAAAATTTATACGCCATATCCAAGAAATTGAATACGTCGTATTGAGTATTCGACTCAGAATATTACAGCAGGCTGTAACAATGCACACAAACACACAATATGCAAAATATACAGTGCAGGAAATTAAACACACAAACAGACACACAATTATGCAACTTAAACTAAACTAAAACACTAATAAATAAGAATTAAACAACTTTACTCCCCGGCAACGGCGCCAAAAACCTGATGTGTCGTTGTGTAGGTGTTATTTTATGTATCAAGTTTTACTATTTATTTTATGCTGACTATACCTAAAAGGAACACTCTAACGGGCAATGTACCCGGTCAATATATAGCTTCGTTGGTAAGTAGAGTGTCGATCACTAAGAGCGAGAGCATTAATATCTTAATTTATCAGTATTTTAGTAATTAGTTTAAACCTAAGCTAATGATAAAAGGAGGGGTTCAACCTGAGAGACTAGCACGAGTTTAGGTATCTAAGCTAAGGTTTTGATGACAAGTAAAGCAATAAACACACACAAGAAAATTAACAAACGATAGAGAAGCGGTCAAATAATAATATAAGGAAAATATATCAACTATGAATAATCCGATAAAACGCAAGTTTGTTTATTAGTGCAACGATAATCTTATCTCGAAGCGGCATATCATTCTTAAGACTTAGGCGGTACTTCATCCTAAGACCTAGACACGAACAATCCTGTCATAATTAACGTGTCCGCATAAAGCATCCAAAAGTCTAATTATAATCTATCATAGGGAATTAAAGCAGTGGTGATCCTGTTAATAGCCTAGCCCATCGAGACTTTACCCACTTATTGCTTGATGTTGTTTTATACACCGGTAGTCCACCACCAAAATCAATACCAATTAATTAAGAACAATACTGGTTGAACAATTATCAGGTCACCTGTCGGTCCAACTAAGCTCATAATCAAAAGGTAAGGACAAGGTGTCATTTATGATCCTATTGGTCCGGGCATACAAAACACAACATGCAGAGCTATCCCGACATCTAGATTACTGGTTAAGTCTCACTAGACCCAGTTGAATGATAGGTCGCATGTACAAGCACATAAACAAGTATAAGGCGATAAACATAATTAAACATCAACGATAAATTAAGACAATCGAGATAAACAAACCAAACATTAAACCTTCATAAACATGGCCGATACCTAAAGGTATCAGCCCATAGTCATTGTAAAAATACACACGGTTTGATATATGAACGATTAAAATAAAGAAACCTCAATCGAACGCGTATTCGGTTGTGCGAAGATTACAAGAGTTTTCCTATGATCTTGAGGCTCATTTCTGACCTTCTTGGCTCTTCTATACGTCTGAGAATCGACTTGGTGGTTTAGAGATTTTCTTGCACACCTAAAACTGAGTTTAGGGTCTTGTATTTATAGTGTTTGTAAATTGGTCAATATGCCGTATTCAATGCAGTCAATACAATGTATTGATGGGGTTTCCCTGGTTAGTAGTTAAATGTTGACCAATTATCATTAATGACCATAAATTATCATTAATTCTGCGTGTAATCATCATTAAGTGTCATTCAACTTTCCTTATGACCACGATTTTCATTAATTGCAAGATCACTGATTATTGACCGCATTAAATGCATGATCTTTGACTGTTTGACCGTGGTTATCTGTGAAGTGTCGGCACGGATACGCCGTATCTTCTTTACTGGATACGGCGTATTGAGGTAAACCCAGTTGGTTCTTCATTGTTGACCAAAGTATTATATACGGCGTATCGTTGATGCGGATACGGCGTATTCTTCAAAGTCAGGCAATGGTCTTTTAGTTCATCAAGTCTTGGATACGGCGTATAAGTCTAGAATAATACGGCGTATTTGCTGTCAGTTCAGTAGACTTTCTTGAACTCTTCATTTATGCTCCAAAATGCGTGCCTTTTATATAAACTTCACAATGTACTCCATAATTACTGCAAATAATAAATATAAGCAATTAAGTACCAATTCTTGCAATAATTATATAAAATGGGTAATTTATACGGGATAAATGATGCTATAAAATAGACGTTATTTGATGTCATCAAATATCCCCCCACTTGAATCCTACTTGTCCTCAAGTAGACTTTAGAAAGGCTTTTGAAAATGTTTCCCAACCGTAGTTAAGATTTTCTGTTTAAGCATCGTTTTATCCTAATCATTTGTACATAACCAAGCTCCTCATGAAATATGGAAATGAAAAAACTCATATCACTCAACTAATCTAGGGTGTAACATTTAAGTAGTACGCTCAATTGCTCGGTCGTGATTAGCTTCGTATCATAGGCTAGGAAAGGATACACATCTCCACCGCTAAAGCTAAGGAAGAACAAGTCAAAAGCTAAATTGGGTAAGGCTTACGGTATGATCATTCAACAGTCTTTCACCGTAAGTACCACACCAACAAGGCAGCTATATCGTACATACACAGCCATAATGATGGAATAGACTTATACAATCCGAACACATCCTTGTTCGGGTTTAACTCTGCTTGGCATGCATAGGTAACTTTTGTAATCTTCTAATTCTGAGAACTCCCAACAATTCTTCCCCTATTTGATTTACAAAATACAATCTTGCATGATATATGATACAATCTCATAGTTCCCCTCTGAATTAAGGATCTTTCTTTTACTTGTTACCACGCATAAATAAGCTGCTATAACTTTATAGTTTGCTTCCCTTTTTGTTTGGGTAGTGTTCACTCTAATAGGGTGGCATCGCTCTTGTAGTTTGAAAGCAACTTGGTGAAACACTTCCCCGTATAGTGGTTATGTAGATGGTTAAACATGGTTAACAATAAGCTTCCCTGAAAGTATGCTAACCATCTCTTGAAGTTCTCAAACTTATGTAGGCTCCAAGCTTGTTATATATTGAGGAAAGTCATCTAACTGCAATAACATCATCCTCTCTTATGTGACTGTTGCCTCAGCCGGCGATTACTTGCAATGCCTTTTTTGTACGTAACAAAAAGGTGACCCTTGTCAGACATAATTGATAAAAGGCCATTGCTTCAATGTCCTTCGATATACTTCCAAAACAAAACCTAAAAACTTTATCATCGTTCGAGACCCAAACAGCAATAATATATTCAAAAGTGCTCATCACGTGAACAATAGTTTTAATTATACAAACAAGCAGTAGTAACTAGTAACTTGGCAGGACAAAGTATATATAACAAGCCCAAACAGTATCTGCATGCCCGAGATAAATATTTATCCAACTCAATGTAGCATACGAACGGCCCATCATCATTTCTATACACATAGTCCTAATGAAATTTAAACCCATCAATTAGTTGCAACCTACTGTTATAACCACGTGTTGTACATCTCAGCAGTTACTAACAAAAAGGCAGCAGTATTAATCCATCAAACAAGCAGTATTAAATTTTTCTTTGAGCTCCTTCCTCCCATGGTCCTTTTGTGACACTCTTATTAACAAGAAAGTGTCATTAAATCCCATTTTAATCACAGCACCATGCGACTTCCATTGCTACCTTTACACAAGCGAATCCAAAACCCTAAAGCTTAGGGTTTGAACTTCCTGTTCACGCCATACATCCAAGACCATAAACACAACTTTTGTATCAATTCTTTCCTGATAACCACAAATCCACAAAAGACTTGCTACATGTTCGCACAAACCCTAAAACAAGTATTAGGGTTTCTCGTCAATCATTAATGTTGCTGGTTCTTTTGATATCACCTGCTGCTTCTATATCAAGCCACGAACCATAACAGCACGAACCCACAATCATCAAACAGCCACATAAATTAGGGTTTGGGGAGAAACCCTAGTTTTCATGTTCACCATTGCAACGTGCTGTAATACACAAAACTTGCTGCTATCTTTGAATCCAAACGTACTGCTGCTCTCATTAGCCAAGAAACAGACAGGCTACATAATTAGAATCACATCTCCTTTTTTTTCCCCCCCCATTAATGCCTACAAGTCATGCTAATTGCATCACAGCGAGGGTTCATCGTTGAACCCAGACCAACTCACCAATAGCTAGTCGAAATAATAATAATAACGATTGATCCCAGATCAATACTAATTATTCATTACCAGATGCAACTAACTCGTTATGAACCAAAAATCAAATATTCAAGTAGAGATAAAAAACATTATCAAACCGTCATCTTTTTCACAATAGGGTTGGAAAAACTCCTAATATCAACACATCATTTCTAGTGGCATTCAGAAACACTATGAACAAGCAAACGGATATCAAAAACCTTTTGATCTAGGATATCAAGGCAACCACGCTCTGATACCAACTGTTGAAAGACTGATTGTAGGCTTCTAAATCGTTTGCATTAGGATATATAATAACATTGAATGATATAAAAGCACAGGGAATAAATAGAATATCAATGTTATCACAAGGTTTCTTTATTCAAACTAATAAACTATAAAACTATTTCGACTTAATCAGTCAAACTATGCTATTGTTAACCTAACTATTACACAAACTAATTAAGAACTATTAGACTCTCATTGGAGAGACTCTAACTATGTTGGATAATAAAAAATATTCACCTAATACCTTTATATAGAGGGGATATTAAGGCTTACAAAGGAAGCTAATTGATATATTAGAAGCTAATAAAAACTATTAATAACCTTCCATTTTCTTTGATATTCTTTGACTTTTCAATAGCCTATCTACATGGAAATCTTTCTGCTTTTAATTTTCAATATGTAGACATACAGAGTGTCATATTAATACCTGGTTGTTTTCATTGTCTTCAATTTATGCATACTGTAAGTTTGTAATCTTTAAATTTGAGATCCAACACCCCAATTGAAATCCACTTATTCTAATATAGTCTTTAGAATAAGTTTTTGTTTATGAAATGTGTAGCAACCGAAGTGAGGATTTTCGTTTAAGCAATCATTTTGTCCTAATCACTTTTAAATAACCAGCTCCTCCGAAAAATGACTTGCAAAAGTAACCAAAGATAGGTAAATTGTAATTTGTAATTTTTTCTTCAGTTGCCATAAGTCGTATTTAGTGTTGATGTGCATGGGGCATTTAGGGACTTTCTAAGCTGCATAGGGTATTTTGGCAAGAACACCAAGGTCATGGGGCAAATCAAGAATTTTCCCTAATATCAATGTGTAATTGGCTCTAACTGTGATTAGATTTTTGTCAGGGAATTATTAATTATCCAATAATCCCATTAATGGGCACTTCTTTATTTAACTTAATTTTGGCTTAGGCATATAATTTATAAACATGCTACTCTAGCTTCGAAATTATTATAACAAGATACACAAATCTGAATGGAAAACAAATCAATAACAGGAATCATACTATTGCATTGCTATTCAAGGGATATTGTTGCTAACCTTATTCTCTTCTACAAGTGATATTCTCACATTCAATATTTACTTTTTTGCTTCCTCACATATTTAATAGAAATGTCAAAATAGAATCTGTAACTCTTGGGCTTGATGAGACCTACCAAACTCAGGTTAATTCCTCAACAATGGACTATTGTTATAAAAGCCTTCAAACATATACACTAAAGAATGTTCCTTTTTATGTCTATGTATGGTTGCCACATTTAATTATAGATCAGAGACTGTACTTTGTATTTCTAACGTCTTGCTACTTTTTTTTAATAGATTCTATTTTTTGTTAATAAAAAAGTAAGGATGAGAGATCCAATATGCAGGGCTGAGTGGCTGACAATGTGGAGGATTGTTAGACGATATTATACCTATAATATTAGCCATGAAGAATCGGTTTTCGTGCCCCTTAAATGCAACTTCACCCATTAATGCACCCGGTTTTGGCGCGGGTTTTTTTATAACCGACACCGACCTGGTACAAATCCGGGTTTTGGGTTTTCTTGGTGAGTTAAATCCACGTATACACATACGTGTCTTCTCTACGAAAACACATGCCTGCTCACCTTTTTATTTATTTAGGTTATCTCTATTGCTCTCTCTAAAACAGATCAAAAATTAATTTCACTCTCTCTCTCTTGCGGCTATGGTTGGGTTCCTGACATTGAGAGTCGTCTGCGAACATACAAAAAGGTATAAATTATTTATATAAAAGTTAAAAAACAAAAAAAAATGTTTAGGGTATTCTTTCAATTTAGGGGTTTTTAGAATTAGGGGTTGGTTATAATTTCTAGGTTTCGTTGGTATTATGGGACGGTTTTGTTGGAATTAGGGTTGGGTTGTGATACGTTTGTACTAAAATTGGGTGTTTGGAACTAGGAGTTGGCTATAAGATGAGCCTTTTGTTGGAATTAGAGGTCACACATTTGTTGCTCAATGTTTGACATGTGTATTGGTTGTACTCTACTATTGCTTCTATGGCTTACGCGTTTGCGGATGATAACGAGAAAGTGACCCGTATCTTGGCGGGGCATCACGAAGCCCTGTTTGCAGCCATGGCGGGTCACATACCCTTTTATCCGGTTCCCAAATCGCAATCCCGGACTAAACGAAATATGTTGTTACAATAATTTGAATTTGTATCTTACTAAATAGTGTTTTGTATAATGTGATAAAGGTGAAAGCGACCCGTATGTTAGCCTTAAAATATGTTGGCTAATACGAAATTACATTAGTTTACATTAGCCGGACACACATGGACTAGAAATGTCAAGTGTAGTAAATAGATCGTGTCCCGGGCTATATATATCTCCTCCATACTTCCATGGAGGGGTAGAGATAATCATTTATAACATAAAGTGTGTATGTTTCTCTCTCTAAAAACACACACATCTTTCCCTCTCTACCTTTCTCTTAATAATATGGCAACTTATTTCTTTTATCCTCCCCGACCTCCGGATCGTGTGTTTTAGGCTAGAATCTTTATGGGTAACAATTGGCATCAGAGCCTAGGGCGTTTTGTGTTTGTAGTTGGCATTTTAGGGTGTTGTTTGAGCTTATTTAAGTTTTTCGTGGCTTATTTTTAAGCCAAAACCCATGGGTTTATTTGGTTGGTGTTTATTTTGTGCAAAAGCTTGAAACTTTCTTCTCTCTAATGTTTCTAAGATCCGTAGTCTATTTGTACAAAATTATGAGATTTGTGTGGTTTATTATAAGCATTGTGCTGTATTTCAATGATCTTTGGTTCTTTTAAGATGTTTTACACATAAATCTTGATCCCGAAATTTTTTTTCGTTTTAATTAACAACCATTAAAGTTTGTGTTTTATGCTTATGATATTGCATTGAAAATCTCTAGTGTACAAGAACACAGATCGAGCTAACATCAGGTCAAAAAAATGGTCTTTTTCGTGGGTTAAAAAGCTCCCCCCGTACTTTTTACACTAGCCGCCGCGAATTATACACAAAACGTACTACACTGGCCCTCCGCGCTTTTTTACACCTTTTGGTCAGGCGAGTTAGAGTTTTGAGTTTTCTGAAGTTTATACGTTAGCTCAGGCGAAGTGTATTCGTTTTTTGGTTCAAGGAGAGAGTTATACCGTTTGTTCGGTCAGGCGATTAATTTTACGCCTTTTTTGGGTTCAGGTGTGAATTTACGTGTATATAAAAAGACCGAATTAATTATACGGTATTTTTTTAACAGGCGAATTTACGTCTTTTATAACAGTCTGTGGAAGAAACATTATACGCTACCGTGTGATTTATTAGCACAGTGGTTTGATTTTATACGACAAGCGTCTAATATTATACACACAACGTATTTATAACGCTTTCGCCCTTAGGAGAATTATACCACTTTCGCTTTTATTTCTAGCTGAATTTTAATTAACTTCTCTTGGTGATTTATACATCTCCAATTAGGTTCGATATATAGGTTTTTTCTTTTTGATTTGTAAATTCCCGTTACGTTTGAATGTGTGTATTTGAAATATTACTTATTTTCTTGGTTTTATCAAGGAAAGGAATTATAATAATCCCGTGGTATTATCACTTTTGCGATCCTATTTTATGCCAAAATTGGTAGATGATTTATACCCTAATTTCGCAAAAAGAACACAACTTAAACTTCCTCACACTTCCTCAAACCAAAGCAAACACCAACCATTATATGCCTTCTCCTTCTCACCGATCTCTTTTAAGATTCACTAAAAAACGTCAACACGGCTTTGGAATTCGGGACTTTAATGTCAAGTGTCACGGAGGTGATTTTGGTTATCCTTACTTGAGATTGAAGTGGGGTTTCACAAAGGCTTCTTAAATTATTTCATCATCGAGATTCCTTCGTACTCCTTTTTCCCTAAACCCCTCCCTATATCGATTTGAATGGACTTGCCTTGAACGTATACAGTTATGATTGAGACTTGGAGTATCTAGTTTCCAGCAGTCAAGGGGTGGTTGGTTGAAGACCTGGATAACTATCACTTAAAGGAGTTACATTGTAGTACTCAGTGCCACACGCAGATGCATATGTGAATAATTTCAAGAGGTGTTGTACTTTTCATATACTTTGTGATAGGAGTATAGGGTACTTAGAGGCTTTCTTCTGCATCGTTCTTCAATCAACAACAGTGCAAGCTTAAGTAACAAATTTGGGGATCTTACTTCATTTTCAAGTTTGGTATATCGGGTTTACTTCACCAAGTGGGGTACTTTCTTGTTCACTAGCTAATAGTCGGGCAGAATAAAGGTTGGTAAGATAGCAGAGAGTAGTAAAAGGCTGAGATGTAATCAACAACTCTCACGGGATATTTAAAGCTACAAAACGTCAAATGGTACTTCACAGTCTAAGCAAAATCTTTCAAAATCCTTTAATGTCATTCATAATTTTTCAAGATTTTTGCTTAAGACAAGAACTTCTCGAGTATATGGTTGTACACGTCAATGATTCTTTCGAGAGTTCGAAACCATCATGGGGGAATACGTGTACTTTGATACTTTGATGTTATCAGGTCAACTTCTAGGGGGAAGTAGTATATGCTACTTCACTTAGTATGGTGTGTGAAGTATTCTGAAAGCGTGAGAAGATTTGTTGCTGATCTCTTGCATGTTCTCCCAAATAGATATTCACAAAAACAATGTCATGATTTCAGTATAGAAGCCAGAGTACGCTAGCGCTTAGAGTGTAAGATGTACACACCTGCGCGAAGCGGAATGACTCATTTGTGTTTTGAAAAAACGGTCTCATCTTGCCTCACACTCAGGACACGTAACGTTGACTTTGGTTATTTGTAGCAAACTACATCAGCACTATTTCTGGGGGCAAGGAAAAGTTGAATTTTAGGATCTTAATTGATTCTGTACCCCCACCTCCCAGCCCCCCCAATTTGTGATACTGGCTACTCACTTTGGAGATACACCGGAATAAAGTGTGTACTTCAAAGTATTGGATGATTCTTTTACAAATTCCGTTGTCGCACTGTATAATGTCAATGTTAGTAGATCGCTATGAGATACATCAACATTTCAAAATTGCTCAAGATAGGATGTTGGTATTGGGGAAGCTGATTCAGAAACATTCTCCATCCCCTGTACTCTGCAAAAAAAGGAGTCTATATGAGAAAAGCTTTTCAAACATGCAACATGATTTTGGGGGAAGTTATTCAATCATTGCATAAGTACAATGGTTCCATTACAAGTCAAGTCATAGAAGATCCATGCTGGAGTACAAGTAGTATATGATCGAATACAATGGACGTCATCTTCAGCATTGGAAGGACCTTGGATGTTATTTTATTTTGTTGTATTTGTACTTGTTATGAACATTGTAAGTAATTCCGTATGCCCACATATTAGGGGAAGATTGTTAGCCTTAAAATATGTCGACTAATATGGAATTACATTAGTTTACATTAGCCAGACACGTAGGGACTAGAAATGTCAAGTGTAGTAAGTAGATTGTGTCCCGGGCTATATATATCCCCTCTACTTTCCATGGAGGGGTAGAGGATAATCATTTGTAACATAAAGTGTGTGTGTTTCTCTCTCTAAAAACACACACATCTTTCCCTCTCTACTTTTCTTAATAATATGGCAACTGTAATTTTTTTATCCTCCGACCTCCGGATTCGTTGTGGTTTAGGATAGGGAATCTTCATGGGTAACACCGTATCTTGGCGGGGCATCACGAATTCGTGTTTGCCTCCATGGCGGGTCGGCCACCCTTAAATATGAACTTAACGGTTTCTTCAGGCTTATATACAATCATATTGGCACTTTTGACAACGGCAAAACACTATAGATACTGTACATATTACTTTTCATGTGGACACAAATTGTAGGATCGTTATTCCTTAATGAAACACTGATATACTGTCAACTATGCGGAATCTAGTTGTAGCACTCCTAAGCTTCTAGAAACAACTCCCACAATGAGATTAATCAAACGCTCTCGCTATTTATAAACCTTTTTGATCTTGCACTAAAGCTGCTCGCTATCCCCAATACATAATACTAACGTATCTATCTTCTATTCTCTAACTCCGCGCGTTCGTTCATATATTTTCACGTAATTCTCCATAATTATACTAGAGATCCCGCTTTCATAAACTTAATCGCGATAACACTCTAGTAGCTCTGTATCTCAGTCCAGTCGTAGTGTCACATAACACACTTAATCAATACTACATCATTCCTTAACTAAGTCTGTTACAAGATAATTACTAACATAACTGTTTAAATGATAATCCTTTAAGATTCCTTTATCCACAGGCAGTACTTCGATCTTTAACTGGCAGTACTTTGACTTTCTACTTAGCAGTACGTTGACCTTTTGCTTAGCAGTACGTTAACCTTTTGACTTGTATTTCCCAACAATCCTCCCCTAACTTGAATTTACTAGATTGGCTTCAAGTTTTCTTGATCAGTTGGTCTTCTTTGTTCAGCATCAGTCTGCTCTGGTTATTAAGCTAGGAAGTTACTAGCCTTTAATCTTTTAAGCTTTATCCTTTGAGCAGTATCTTGTACACAATCTGTTTGAGTATCTTGAAATGTAAATACTTCTCTTTGTCTTAGCATCAAACAGATTGTTCTTCTCAGCAACATGTCTTCTCAGCAACGTAAATGGTTTTTATGAGCCTTTGCCAAGTAGCATTTATTCTTGGTTAGGCTAGTCAGTTCTTTGGTTCCTAGAAAGGTAATATCATGTGTGAACTAAGAACCACTTCAACACACTCGAACATGAATCATTAGATGTGTTGAATTCTTTATGTCTTTTGGTAAGTTCATTACATAACCATAAACGGATTTGATAAGTTCTTTACCTGTTAGCCGTTTTGCTAGGGACTAGTCAACTCTCGAGTAATAAAAATTGGTGAGTGAGTTTGCTCGGACCCTACAATATAGTTTTCGAGCAAAGAAACTATTAAAGCTTATACAGGATTTGAGTTCTCTTTACCAAAAAAGCGTTTGCTCTGGAGTAGCCAATAATTCTGTGCAATACTATGGTGTATGTCACCATACCAGATTTTTGGTAAATTGTCAACCATACCAGATTTGAGATTGTCTTTACCAAAACTGTTTGATTTGGACTAGTCAATTCTTTATGTTTGTTAGACATGGTGGAATTGATTACCATTTGCTGTGTGGTGGTTAACACATAACACTCAATCCCTCTTTAATCAGTTTGCTATTTCGATTCATTGCATATTGTGCTTTACACCTTGCTTTTGCCTCCACCTCAAATCTGCTCACAAGTCTTCGCTCAGAAAACACAAATGTTTTTAATCTCTCCCAAGTACTTTCAACATCACGGTACTGTCTTGTTTTAACTAATAAGCTGTACTGTTGTATCACAACTAGCATACTGTGTGTTCACAGCGTTACTCTCTCGCCGCGCTTCTATGTAATAAGCATACGTATATATCAAGCTCTAGAAAATCTTTATTAAATCATATCACCAGTTGTTTAGAATTTCCACACTAGTCTTCCTCGCGCTCTCGTCCACCAACTCAGTGATCACAGATGTATAAAGTGTAATGGCCGACTCGTGTCTCCGTTCTCTTCCTCAACTTCCTTGCCACGCGCATTCACTAGCTCGCCTTTATCATCAATCGTCTCTTGATAGAGGATATCTTCTTTAGCACAACATCGGCGCAACTCTCACTCGTGCACGTACCATCTTCTAACTTAGGCTGTATGCACTCCTGATCGATTTCAAGTGAAACCTCCCATTTAAGATTTCCCCATTCTAGATCATTTGAATCTTCTCACAGAACGTCATCGTCTGATCACTTGTTCTCAGCCTCGCTCTCCTCATAATGTTGGTTTTGTAGATATCAGCTAGCGAAGGTATCAACCTAAGCCCGTTGGAGGAATGTGCTCACGCTATGTCTTGAACCCTAATTGATTATCTGGTGATACAAATCCAGGCTCTAGACTCTAAGATACTGCAGTTTTCTACACCCTCGCAACTTCAAACCTAAGTCTAAAGCCCTGAAGTTTTGGTTTACTTTTGCCTCTGTGAAATGATGAGATACTTACAATCAGGTGTATCAATAACCTGGAGCTATGTAATCATGGATGACTTCTTCTAGTGACTCTCTATCTTGTGCATTCTTTTCAAAGTCTACAACCCTAAAGATAGTTTCTAGTTCATCAATTGTTTCTGTTCTCAACTTAGGCTTCTTTTGGATGGCTTGTTCTTCAGAAATTGTAGCTTTTCTTTTCCATTAAGAGTCTTTTCTGCTTTCTTTATTAACATCTCCCTTTCCTTTTCTGAGTCATGGAATAAATTCTTTTGAGGAGTCTTTCATAGATGCTTGAACGTTGTCATAATTCCTTCTCTGTGGATACTTAGTTTTTGAATTCTTGTATCCTTGACCTTTTTAAGGAATTCATCATTTGTTTCTTTCTTGAGCAAGAGAAGAGGTTTCCTCAAAATGTCTTTGGCTTTGTTTTCTTCAATTCTTCAAACCTTTTTTTTTCTTCTTCTGATCCCTCAGTCGCTTGAATTTTTCTAAAGCAACCTCCTCATCGTTTGTAGTCTCCAAGGCCTCTTGATTTGTTGACGAGTTAATTTATTTTTTTGGGTTCTTCTACCAAGATCCCATAGAGTTGCCTTTATCTTCATCGCGATAGTCAGACTCGCTTGCTCAGATGGTTGTTGAGGTTTGAGATGTAGATTGAGATTTCGTATCTGAGAACAGGATTGCTTTTTAAACCTCTTTGTCTAGAGATATCAGCTAAGAACTTTCATCAACTTTAATAAACTGTTAGCTTCAGGCTCACAGTACTTTAGTTGGCGAATTGGGCTTGAAGATGCTTCTTTCATCACTCTAAAATTTTAGAGTCCGTGAGTATAGTACTCTGTCTAGCAGTACTTTGAATTTGTCTCCATCCAGCTCTTCAGTATCTCCACTCTTTACATTAGAAACCTCTTTCTCCTCAATATTAATTTTTTCTCCACTCTTTACATTAGAAGCTTCTTTCTCCTCAATATTAACTTCTTCAGTCCCATCACTTCTCCTTTCCACATCAGGAGTAACAGCAGTATCATCAGCAAAATGATGTGTTGTATCTTCTTCTTGAACATTGTGCTTTTCAGACAAAATTTCTTCATCCTTATTCCTCCCCAATTTGACTGAAGACACTTTCTTCTTATTCCTCTTTCTTCGTCTCTTTTGCTTCTTAAGGTTTTGATTCTCTACCCAAAGAGCATGATGTTTGACCACTGGAGCTACGAATTTGGACAGTTTCTTGAGCTTGGCTTTGAGCTTGATTATTTGTTTAGCTTGAGAAAGGGTTTGCCTCTTGAGTCTCTTAACTTCCCTGTTCAAAGCATATATATCTAAAAGTCCCTCATCTCCTCCAGACGTTTGAAACACATCTGTGGGAGTATAATCATTGGGAGATTTAGCAGTCCCTTGAGAGGTAGCAGTACCATGGAAGGAAGCAGTACCTTGTACTGAAGCAGTACGTTGAGAATGAGCAGCACTTTGAGAATGAGCAGCACTTTGAGTTGGAGTGCCTTGAGCATCCCTTGCATAACTTGCAGCCCTAGAATGAGGACTAGTACTCTGTTCTTCCTCTGCGGCCAATGCTGAAACTACTTCTAACATAGATGGAGTCAAGGGAGTGATCTTACATGAGAACTTAGTGCTATGCTTCCTCATGAATGTAAACACTTTAGAAGGAAGTGAAACTGATGGCATAAAATCTTGAGGTCTGTCTACCCCCTCTAACTGCTTGTTCAAAAACAATTGAACGAACCTAGGATACATAAGAAAAGGAGTACCATTTGAAATATGTCCTAGCATTCCATTCAGTATCAACAAAGAAAAGTTAAACCTCTGATTTGTTGCTAGACCTACTAGGGCAGAGGCGATGTTGGTACCAAATTGCTCCCATGAGGTACTCTTAGGACTTAGGCAGTGAAGTAATACATGGATCAAGTACTTCCACTGTGGGCTAAATAAAGGTTTAGAGAAGGTGAGTTGTGCTAAGTTACCCTCGTAGCCAATATCTCGGAGCGTATCCCAAATCACTTGCTTAGGAAAGCAATCAACGCCATTTTCATCGTCAAAGAGTAGGTCAGCTCGAATGGTTGCTTCAGAAACCAAAATCTTCTTGCCAGCTACTTTGGCGCGAATATGAGGTACATCATTGATCACTTGGAGAGTAGCGGTAGCCCAAAATTGTTGAAGCCATGGACCAATAAGATCAGGATCAACCAACAAAGAGTAATTAATGGAGCAGCCAGTGAGAAAATCGATGATTTGATAAAAATCAGCATTCTGAGCCGTCTTTTCCACACACGCGATCATGTTGTGCTTGTTACAAGTACGAATGTTTGCCATTTGAAAAGAATTGGAAGTGCGTCGGAGGTTGGAAATTAAAAATTGATGAATGAAAGTAAGTAAAAGTGAGAGAAAAATGCAATTCAGTTGAGTATTTATAGGTTGCGACGGCTAACTAAGAAGTTACCGTTGGAGATACGTTTTTAGCGCAAAAACGTACGTTTGACCGTTGACCGAACGTTAGAACAGTACTTTGTTGTCTAAGCAGTACTTTCTAAGGCAAACCAGTACTTTGAGATGGATTAGCAGTACTTTCAACACAAAAAGAGGTTCAACTCAAATATGTGCAACAACAACCCTTCAACTTTGCAAACTATCTCTTCAAATCATCAAACCTTTGAAAAATCATTCATATCCTCCCCTCAAATATAGCTAGAGTGCTTTCAAATATCCATTCTACCCAAACCAGTACTTTACTTGATCACCAGTACTTTTATTTAGGTGGAATCCTCGCCCTCAAAAATAGCTATGGTTTCATCCCCCCCCCACCGGGGGGAATGACCAATTGTTACCACCAAAAATTTAAATCTTGCTAAGTCAAAGCCTTTGGTGAGTAAATCTGCTACATTGTCATCAGTATGAACCTTGACCACATTAATGAGCCTTTGCTCATAACAATCTCGAATGAAGTGATGTCGGATCTGATATTGCTTTGGGTCTTGAGTGAAAAACGATCTTCAGCACTATGCAAATGGTGCTCTCATTGTCTATGATGGATACTCATGTCATGAAGTTAAATCCGTAATCAGTAGTTGATTTTTGCATCCAAAGTACCTGAGCACAACAACTTGCAAGCTGCTACATATTCTGCTATCGTAAGGGAGAAGCCACAATTGTTTGTTTCCTTCATTGCCAAGAAACTATCTTCGGACCAAGAATTAGACATCCTATCACTGAAGTGATCTCTATCATGGTTGACCCCAGCATCGTCACTATCCTAAAGAAGCTTCCTCCAAATGAAATGAGAGTCTTTGGATACCATAACCCCAAATTAGGTTGATGTTTAAGATACCTAAAGATTCTTTTGACAGCATGTAGATGAGAAACCTTTGGAGTGACTTGAAATCTTGCACACAGACAAACAGCAAACATTATGTCTGGTCTTGAAGCAGTTAAGTACATGAGACATCCAATCATAGACCTGTAGAGATGTACATCAACATCTTCACCTTACTTCATCTTTCCTAAGGGTCCTAAAGATTTATTAGGCTTCAATGGGAGTAGATGCTAGGCTTAATGGTTCTACAGTCAAACTTTTGAGAATGTCTTTCACATATTTGTCTTGACTTAGAAAAATACCACCATTAGATTGCTTGACTTGAAGCCCCAAAAAGAAAGTGAGTTCACCCATGGAACTCATCTTGAATTCCTTTTGCATAAGATCTTCAAAATCCTTCACCATAGAAGACTTGGTAGAACCAAAGATGATATCATCAACATAGACTTGTACCAACATGATATCTCTTCTATCCTTCTTAATAAACAAGGTTTTATCAATAGCCCCTCTCCTATATCCATGCTTCAAAAGAAAAGTTGAGAGTCTTTCATACCATGCTCTTGGGGCTTGATGCAGGCCATAAAGTGCCTTGACAACTCTGTAAACCTTATTTGGATGAGCAGGATCTTCAAAACCTGGAGGCTGTTTGACATATACCTCTTCTGTGATGTTGCCATACAAAAATGCACTTTTGACATCCATCTGATAGACAGTAAAGCCCATGAAAGATGCAAATGCCAAAAGAGTCTTATTGCTTCAATTCTAGCAACTGGTCAATACTTTCATCATATCACACCTTCTCTTGTCTGTATCCTTGTGCAACTAGGCCGTGCTTTGTTCTTGATGAATAGTACCACACCCCATCCTTCATTGTCACTCTGTTTCTAAACACCCATTAGTTCCAATCACCCTCCTTGCCTTCTGTAGGTCACATAACACCCAAACCACTTGTAGCTTGAATTGAAGTCAGCTCTTCCTGCATTGCTTCAACCCAACTTTCATCTGCTAAGGCTTTGAGAACTTTTCTTGGGTTCCTCATGAAAAATAAACAACAAACAAGCATGTTTGCTGATCTTTGTGGTTGTTCTATTTTCTTGTATATAAAGATAGCAATGCTTGATGTTGATTGTATAAACTGTCTTGAAGCTTTCTTCTGTTTATTAAACCCTAAGAGAAAAATATCCCAGCATATTTTGCCAATGATTTGACTTTGAGGATGAATCTTATGAATTCTAAGTGTGGGAGTAGAGGGAACATCAATGGAAGGATCCAAGTTGTTGTAGTCAGCTACTCCGCCTTCCTCAGCATCAAAAGAGTTTGTAGAGAAAACACCACCTGTTGGAGTATCATCATCAGAATCTGTAGGTGTATTGCCAGTACTTTGAGGAGGAGTATTAGCAGTACTTAGAGTGAAAGTACTGTCAACATGTTCTTTTCCCTTGGCAATAGATATTCTCCACTCTTTTCCTCTCAAAAGCATCCTTTGATCATCATTATGAGCTTTGGCAAGAGATTCTTGATGCATCAAACTTACAAGCTCATCATGTAAAGCTTGATCTTCAGAGGACAATTTAACTTCTTTTGCAGCAGTACTTTCCTCAGGAGGAATAGGCTGAGTGGTATGAACAATGAATTGCTGGTCATCTAACTCTTCAGCATCATCACAAGTTATTCCTTGTTCTTTTGAGTCAGCATAGTTTTCTTTCCTGACAGGAATGTAATTCATGGAGGGAGTTAAAAGGTCAAGATCAAACATCCAATCAGGACCTTTTCCCTTTTGATTTTCCTGATTCTCAAGAAAGTTTACATGAAGACAATCTTGAACCTTTCTTGTGACCCTGTTATAGACTCTAAACCCTTTGCTGTTAGTAGAGTATCCCAACAACAGATACCTCTTCTGACTTGCCATCAAACTTACCCAAATGATCCAGAGTATTAAGTATAGTCAGAGAGCATCCAAAAGGTCTCATGAAACTGATGTTAGGGGATCTTCCCATCAAGATTTCATAAGGAGTCTTCATTTGAGGTTTAGTCACCAACACTCTATTAAGCACATAACAAGCAGTATTACTGCTTCAGCCCCAAAATTGAATAGGTAAAAGAGGAGTCTGCTAACATAGTTCTAGAGCAGCTTCAATAAGAGTCCTATATCTGTCTTTTGCACACCATTTTGTGTTAGACCTGGCAATGCTATAATCTTCTTCTAGATTCCATTCTTGGCACAAAACTCCATATCCATAAGTTGATTCTTAGAACTCTGTTTCCAGGATCACAACCTGATGGTCTTTCACTTATGTCTAGCCTGTTTTCCAAACCACAAACAAATCATGAAGCATATCAGATGTTTCATCCTTGTAGGCCAAGATAAAACACCCAGCGAATTTGCTGCAGTCATCAGTGACCACCAAGCATACTATTTCTTGTTTTATACTCTCTACTGAAACAGTCCAAACAAATCCATATTAGCAATCAAGAGGTTCTCTAACGTTCTTTCCTAAATCTTCTTGCAAGATCCCTGTGCTGTTTACCCTTCTACGATGCCACACAATAGTGAACAAGCATGAAGATCCTTTGAAGTAAACCCCTAACCAATTGCCTTAACCAACTGTTGAATTTTTTTGAAGTTGACATGACCCCAGTCTTCCTTTGCCATAGTACAAACAGCTTCATCCTCTGTTGCCTTTGCAACCAAACAAGTGATTCCACCAGAAGGAATAATATTCTTTAGATCCAAGCTGTAGACATCATTCTTTCTAGGAGCTCTAAGAATTACCAAATCTTCATCAACAAACTTGAATTTTGGAGATAGAATAAGACATTCTTTATCTGTGAAGAGTACATTGTGCTTCTTATCACAGATTTGAGAAACAGATAAAAGATTAAACTTGAGCTCTTCCACATAGCTAACTTTCTCAAAATCTAAGCATGATGTCTTAATGGTTCCTTTTCCTGAGATTCTTCCACCTTAGAGTCAATTTCCAAAGGAAGGCCACATAACCACCTTTGGAACTCTTTAAAACAGACAAACTTGTCCGTTGTCTCCTGTCATACTTCCAGAGCATCCACTGTCAATGATAGCATAGTCCTTGAGATCTTCCTCTGGATTGCCCTGTACAAACAGTTTCAAAGAATTAGACTCTTTTAGGGACCCAAGTCATAACTGACTTGGATACCCCTAATGGAGTTACATACTCAAATTGCTTGAGTGTGTAAGATTTCCAATACCCCCCCCCCTATTCACAGAATCTGATAGTTCCCTTTTGGTTTCCATGTTTGTTTTGGACTTATCATAGCACTCTCTGGACAGTTTGTGGAAGTACTACTCTTGGGAACCCAACAGTACTTTCCTTTCTTTACCCATATCATTTTTAACAATTCTTG
>BQNB010000616.1:15896-48396 GCA_026074375.1 Tanacetum coccineum | reverse complement strand
TAGGACAAAACTCTTGTATCATCATAAACTTAAAGTCATTCCATGACATACTAATAGCAACTTCCCGGCTTAGTGTGCGGATCTGAGAGTTCCACCACGTTAAAGCCTTACCCACAAATGAACTAGCAGTGTATTTCACTTTTTGGTCAATACTACAACCACTCATATCATGCACAAACTCCATTTTCTCAATCCGAATAGTAAGGAACTAATAGCACACATTAATACAACTGATCCCTTACCATCATTCCTTAGGGTAACAAGCTAAAACACCTTATATGAACAACATTTACGCGGTTGCCATTCACTAATGACATTTCCCAATTACTCATGAACGTTCTCATTAACACATTACCATTATTGTTTTCCATCATTCCCCTCGGGTTACTAACCTGAGCCAACATGGCGGGTAAGAGGTTCTGCAATTGTTGGGCAATGATCATTGAGAAGTCGGGTGCACCCCCATTGGCTCCCACACATGTCCCATGACTAATTCCCTCTACGCCCCCATTAGCTCCCAACTCATGGTCATTCCTTGACTAAAATCAGCATACATCAACAACAGTAAAAACCTCATCAGTACCTTCCCTAGGTCTTCTAACCCCTTCCACTTCTACCGAAACGCCGATCACTCCGATCCCCCTCCCTAGTATTTGCAGCCAGGGTCGGTTTCAACAATTTGGGTCCACATCCTGGCACATAATCTATAGCGAGGGAGAACCTGGACAATGTATAGGTAAGCGGAAGACTCGCAACATATATATCAAAATCTTACTATATATAACTATACATAACATGGCGTAACTCCACCCTATGGTGTCAACATCGATTTGTATGAACAACATTATCAAGTATGAGTGGGTTGTGATACGCTTATAACTACGTTGGCCACCGTACTTATATTTGCATCCTTTCCCGTTCATAGTCAATATTGAGCCCACCCATTTCAATGACTGACATAACTAAGGCACCAAACCATGAACACACAAAGGCACACAAAAATAGGACACTGCGCACATAGATCCTATACGCAACTAAACGAAACGATCGATCCTTAGGTATATAGTCCTAAGGCCAAAACACCTAGGTCTCTATAACCTTGTGGCTCTGATTACCAAACAGCCACAACCCCCGACAATGGCGAAACTCGGGAATGCAACATAATATCAAATCATAAACACAAGAATCAAATAGAGAAAAACTACATTGCATAAACTTTAAGTTCTATTGAAGACCATCAACCTTGAACAAACTCAAGTGATGTCCCAATCGCAACTAAAATCCACAATCTCTTACAATTATTCATATGCCCGCATAGGGGACCATAATCCAAACTTAATCCAAACAACCAAAACAGAATCAAACAATAAGCAAGCAAGATTCAAACAAAACGAAATTCCATACGGTATACTACTAAGTCTGCTAACAAACACAAACTACTCTTCTTTCACTTTACCAGAAAATGATACTCGAAAATGTCAACAATAATGTTGGTGAGCTCGTAGGTTTGACCTTAAACCCAAAAGTTGTGTTAATATTTCAACAATGGACAATAGTGCTATATGACAGTGAATATATGCAAACAATCTTAGCAACGCTGCTAATCAATAACATAAATTTACTTCGCAGGCTCTAAAGGGCCTACCAGCTAGAGTACTAAAATTAGGGCAGGACCACACACAAACCTGGGTAGGCGTACTCATCCGCTCCAATAATCATATAAATACTGGGTAGGCGTACCCATCTGATCCAATAATATCACAGATACTGGGTAGGCATCCGATCCAATAATATCACAAATATTGGGTAGGCGTACCCATCCGATCCAAACAATCATACAACATATAATATTCACATAGCAGTCATAAGCACCTATCTTATCTCAGAAACAAAACCACATTTCGCACAGATCAATTCAAAACATTTCAAAACACATTTGAGTATCATTTTCTCCCAACGGAAAAAACAGTAAAAAGTGGGGCTACGAGAACTCACCTCAAGCAAGTATTTATCTACCCAATCTCAATCAACAAAGCAAATGCAACGACGCCCGCTAAACAAAAATACACGACCTAGTCCAGTTAATGTCTCGAATTAATCATACTTTGACTTTCTATTTAGCAGTACTTTGATCTTTCACTTAGCAGTACTTTGACTTTTTGACTTGTATTTCCCAACAAAGGTGAACGAAAAAGTTTATGCAGCACAAGTAGGATGTGAACAATGCAAATGACCCCATTACACCAAAGATTGCCTACTAAAAGAAGGGAAAACACTAGAATAAGCTTACTACACGCAATTTGGTGGACCTTTTCAAGAAGGGGGATATAGAGCAACAGCTCTAGGGTACTATCAAAGGAACAACGCAAATCCTTCGTACCAAGAACGAAGGCAATCTATGGAAGATACCCTGAGCAAATTCATGAGTGAATCAGCAAAGAGACACGAAGAAAATTCCAATTTGATCAAAGAAATCCGAGCTACGACAGATGCTGCCATAAGGAACCAAGGAGCATCAATCAAAACTTTAGAAATACAAATTGGGCAAATGAGCAAGGTACTACAGGAAAGAGGATTTGGAAGCCTACCAAGCTCAACTGAAACAAACCCGAGAGACCAAGTCAAGTCGATTTCAAAGACTATTGAAGCTGATTCATAGTCGATATGCCATATTAGATCATCCCAGTACGCCGTATCTACTGGACAATACAAGTCAAGACAAACGACGGTTCCTTTTCCAAGTCGTTTGGATAATCATTACTGTGAAGATGAAGAGGGGAACTATGGACCAAAATTCACGGAAGCTTATGGAGCTTCACATATCAATAACACCATACCCCGAAAGGAGAAAGACCCAGGGAGTTTCACTCTACCTTGCTTTATTAATAATACTTGCTTTGACAATGCCCTTGTTGACTTAGGAGCTAGCGTTAGTGTTATGCCTCTCTTGACCTACCTTAACTTAGGATTAGGCGAATTAGCTCACACTAAGCTGACAGTGGAATTGGCAGATAGGACAGTGAAATATCCAAAAGGAATTGCTGAAAACGTACTAGTAGGAATTGGTAAATTTACTTTCCCAGTAGACTTTATAATTCTTGATATGCCCGAGGATATCAAAGTACCCTTGATCCTCGGAAGACCATTCTTGTCTACCGCCCGTGCTAAGATTGATGTTTACAAAAGAAAGATTACTTTAAGGGTTGGGGAAGAAAAGATTATTTTCAAAAGTGTTAAACCTGCTAGTAGTATAATTAAGAGGGTCTACATGCTAAGTTTGAGAGAAAGAATGGAACTTGATTTAGAAGCTAGGCTTATGGGAGAGACTTTGGTGTTGAATAGATCATTAGACCCTTTGAGCTTAGAACCATTTGAGCTTAGAAGAAATCAAGGTGATGATTTAATGCCCACCATTGAGGAAGGTGAGGTAATTGAGGAATTTAGAACTAGGGATGAAGATCTTGATATTGGAATTAATGATTAACCTAGTTATTGCGACGATGATAAGAAAATCCATATAGATTGTGCTCATAATTTAAAGTTTTCATGCATGATAGGATTTGAATTTACTCACGCTAACTTTTTCCCATTATTGTATGTCAATGTGATGTCTAAAAAGTTTCATAATTCAATAATAAAAGATAAGATGGTGTACAAAGGGAATAATGTTGTAAGAGCCTTAATGAATGTGACTATTTTTGTTAGAACCTTTTCTATTATGATTGACTTGTCAGTTTTAGAGGATATGGATGCTTATCGTGATGAAGGAATGGGCGATGTTATTTTTGAGGAACCATTCTTAAGAGAAGTTGGAATTAAAACAAAACGATTCGAATGAAGGATTACCATTTACAATGGTGATGACAAAGTAACTTACCAAATGGTGCGATCACATTCGAGGTTTAAAAACCACATTAATGAGCAATGCAATAAAATCCCACCATTACTGAAGGTAAGTGAAGTGGATAAGAGGAATGGAATCTTACATGCATACCAAAAGCTTAAGGGGTTCTACAAAGGAGTTTTAAATCTAGGATCCAATTGCATTCGAGATGCGAAGATGGAAGAATGGCTCACACGTGGGCACATTAACGTGCATGAGATGGAGTGAGAAGGAAGCTAAAAAAAGTCTAACTTAAAGACTTCGCTGTAAACAAAAGTGCTTCCCGAGAGACAACCCGGATTTTTATTTAATTTTGTTATCGATTCTGTCTTCCCAGACACCAATACGACGTATCCGCTCCATACCATACGGCGTATTGATTGTCTGGACGTTATCAGTCTTTATTTTTATTGCACTTAAAAAACATTATTGTCAGATTTTGAATACGGTGTATTCACTAAACTAATACGCCGTACCCACCAGACTGACCCGTAATTAGTTTGTTTAGTTTAGTTTAAATTAACCGTAGGTACCAAGATAGGAATGCACTTGTTCTTCCTATATTTTATACAGGACCTCGTGAAAGAAATATCGACGAAGTTGGTGGAATGCATATTTTCTGGAATTCTATGTGTGTGTTGTTCGTGCTAGGATTCAGACGCTTTTTCAGCACACGATCTTGCTTGTAAACGCAACTTAGAGAATCTATCGAGAAAATACTAGGGGAGTTTCTCATTCTAATTCTTTTTAAATTCTCGTTTTTAATGTTTTATATATACAACGAGGACGTTGTATAATTCAAGTGGAGGGATGGAATTAGAATGTTTACCTGTCTCAATTTTCACATTAAAATGCTTAAATTATGCTCAAATTTAAAAAAATTTCAAGCATGATTTTGTGAAATTACTTGATACATAACCCGCACACAATAACCCATGTTAGATATTGTGAGGATTTAGCCTTTCCGTTTCCAAATGTTTACCCAAATTCCACAAAATATGAGTGTGCCGGTGATGTTGTAGACTTTAGAACTTGGCTTGGTATATCACTCGAGACCACAATAATGAGTATTATGGATTTAGTTGGAGTAACTTGTTTAAATTGGTAAATCTTAAGAATACACCCAAATCGCCTTTACATGTTGCTTATTAACTAACTATACTGGTCAGTTAACCTCCCATTTAAACCCTTTTCCACTCTCATCTTTAGAGTGATGATCCACTAGAAAAACCCGTAAAGCCAATCCTTTAGGAATTTACACCAACTATTTGTTTCATTACACCCTTACACCTTAACCTACCATGTTAGATTAAGTTTAATTTACAGTTGCTAGTTGCTTAAAGTGTAAAGTTTATATTTCCCGAGTCTTGTGTCATTTTCTATCTTTGGTGCGGTTGGAAATTTGCACATTGCAAATTGGAATGTATATTAGTAGTCAAAACTCATGTAATTTTACTACCGTCACAATTATTAGTGAATCTGAAGAACGAAGAAACTATCGAAGAAATTATCCAGAATTATTATGATCGTGAAAATGATGAAACTACACCGAGATTTGAAGAATAGTTTGAAAAAAAAGAGAGAAAGAAAGTTTGAAGATAATCGTTTCGCAACTACCGAAGGAATTACATGAAGGATCGATTATTCGTTGATACGTCTAAAAAATCAACGATGTAGAGTATTGTATAAAGTAAAATATATCGTCACTTACCTTGTAGAGTATGTAAAGTTTTGGGATGATTAAGAAGTTGACCGTTACGGGAACGCTAACTTAGGTTGTTGTTTTTGATCGATGATCAAGACGTTGTAAATAGTTGTGTCTTAATCATGGTAACGGTCGGGAAAAAAGTGTCTAACAACTTGTATCTTAAGTCTTAATCTATTTGTTTCTTGATTTTTAACAACAATTTACTTCCCTCTCACCTAATGATTAGCCGCTGGTTTTACGCGAATGAGGACTTGTTCGAGCGTGCATGTTTATTCCGTCGTTACGACCATGTATGCATGTCTTAGCTGCCTCGTTGGTTTACGACTTTTGGTGAAAGTTAGAAGGTTCCTACCCTATATCATTCTTCATCCTAACTGTTGGTTAAATTCGAATGGGGATGTGATCGAACACACATGTCTATTCCGTCGTTACGGCCATGTATGTGTGCTTCAGCTGCCTTGTTGGAATGGTACTTCTGGTGAAAGATTGTAGATTGATCAACCATACGCCTTTCCATACAAAAACCCATATTTACCTTTATAAACTTGTTACTCCTTGGCTTTAGTGGTGGAGATGTATATCCTTGCCAAGCTTATGATAGAATACTCGTCACGACCGAGCAATTGAGCGAATTAGTTACATGTTACCACATAGATTAGTTGAGTGATTTGAGTGTTTTTGTTGATCCCACTTGAATGGATCTTGAATTCCTTAGCCTGTGTAAGGTTTAGTTATGCTAGATAAATCTAACACAACTTAGTTTAAGGAACTTTGTTTAATAATACTAAAGATTATGCGGAATCTAATCTTTAATATAAGAAGAATTCTTCAATGAAACAGTAACACAAAAGAGTATAATTTAACAATAAAAGCTCCAATATTATTAATACGAATACTCTAACTAGTATTAGGGTTACAAAACCTTGAAGCTATATCGATATCAAAACAAAAGATTTCTAGATATCTAGCTCTATACCCTAGGACCTCCTTTATACACCGAGTCCTAGTCGATTTACAATATATTACATTTGATGAAGACAAAACAAACAAAGTCGTGTACGAACTTCCCCTTAAATAGAGAAGTTGAGATGTATTTCAATCTCCCTGAATGAAACAAAATCTTACTTCCCCTTAACTTATGATCATGCCACCACACATAATAAGACGCAAATCAATAAACTTGTAATCTTCTTCCCCTTTTTGTAATCATCTAATAGGGGTCTTCTATAGAAATGCAACTTGGATCATAACAGCTACAAATCATATACCACAACTACTAATCCAGCCTTCCAACTCTAAATTACCCTCCATGAAAGCATAATACGAAAAATGACTTTGAGCAGTAGAAATATAAACTAGCAGTAGTAATAAAAATGACTAGCAGTAGTAACGAAACACTTCCCCTTAAGTGGTGCATTGTGTTGAGGTTAAAATTTAAACAATAAGCTTTCCCTGAAAACCAATATGTTTACCTTCATGAATCTCGAACTCAGTAGGCTCTATGTAGTGATCACTGATGAAGAAAACTGAGTATAACGAATTTGTTAAAGAAGTTGAATGTCCCAAACTTGTGTCTTATGTCTTGCACTATCCACGACGTTTGAGCTCATACTCCTAATGTATAAGCATACCACAATCTCTTGACAAAATCCTCATTCTCTATAATGAGACACTGAGCACAATAACGTAACTCCTTCAAGTGATAGCGAATGTGAGCATTGAGCACCTTAAGAAAAATCACACATTCCTAGATTTTGCAAGTCTTCGTCACCATACAAAACAAACAAGTTACCTCCTGCTAAAAGGTATGATAAGAACACGCATCTGTGAAACTCAACTACAACATCAAATAAGTGATAATCAATCGTCTTCGTAATCACCTCTTCAAATAATCTCCAAAAACGAGCCTTTTAAATGTTTAAGAACATTTAAAAATCAATCCGTTAACTTCCCCTTAAACGAAGCATTCGAGATCCAAATCCATCCAAAAACCAAAATTCATGTATTACCCGATATCTGATAAGGCAAGCAGTACGTTCTAAGATATCGGATAACACTAGCAGTACTTTCAAAAATAGTAGCGGTACTTTGATCTTTTCAGCGAGCAGTACTTAAATATAGGGAGCAGTACCTTGAATAATGAATGAGCAGTACTTTCATATTCTTGAGCAGTACCTTCAAGAACTTCATCAGTACCTTCATGAACTTTAGCAGTACCTTTGGCAATATGAATTCACAAAGCTAGGCAGTACAAACTTGAAACCCTTGATACATTGATGAACGTACAGCATGCTGCTCCTTGACATCCAAGTAAATCGAACATCATACATACATTCTGTTTGCACCATGCGACTTCCATTGTTACCTTTACATAAGCGAATCCAAAACCCTTCTTTTCTGCAACCAATTCGTCATATCATAACTTTTTATCAAAAACTTATCTTGACGATCGCTCCGGTCAGATTGTAGATATATATGTGTAGAACCTCCGTTCAAAATTTCGTGACGATCCAACGGTTAACGAATGAGTTATGACCGTTTTACCATGGCTGCCCAGAAAGTGACGAACATAAAAACCTAAACGGATTTTTAGGTTTCTTCTTTATTCTTCAACCATAAAACCTTGAATCCTAGATATCAAGAGCAACCCGCTCTGATACCACATGTAGAGAATCGTTTAGCCCATCTAGGATCGTTTTACAGATAATATTGAACACGCAGCGGAATAATAAGAAAGCAATATTATCAAACAAGGTTTTTCATTCAAACGATTCTTATTTACCCCAACCTATAACATGGGGCTACACCAACTACTATGGTGTACTAACTAACTAACTAATATACAAAGCACACACACTTTGTAATCAGACTCTCATTGGAGAAGTCTGTGTTTTCTATGGATGGATTGATTTATTATTCTACGACCTAGGATCTCTTTATATACTAGAGATTCCTAGGTTTACAAGAATCCTAATTAACATAGAAGTCCTATCTTTTGCACTTTAGTCCCTCCATACTTTGAAGACTTCTTTAATTGCGACTTGATCCTTCTTGTTTGATTCTTGTTTCATTCTTGTATTTACTTTGTCTCATCAAATCAATTATACAGGAATGTATAATTCCCAACATGTATATCTTGTGAAGTGGTAGATTGATTCTAGCTGAGATTAGGATTCGACATTTAGCTTAGTGTCGGAAAATAACGTAAGCGATGTGTAAACGGTTTTCTCCGCCTAAAGGGAGCTTATTGACATAGTGAAATCTCGAGTCAGATACTCGGGGAGTGGAGTAGGGCGAAGAGGTGCTTCGTAGCCGAACCACTATAAAATCTTGGTGTCTTGGTTTGGTTGTTTCTTTCCTTATCTCTTTACATAATTATTGTTGTTATCTAGTTTTAGTTTAGATAGTTATTGCTTGTTCATATTGTGAATTGGTTAAACATATAACTCAGATCTAAATATTTTTGAAAGCAAACTTTCAAAAACAAAAACAAACATGTAAACTATTCAACCCCCCCTCCTTCTTGTTTTCAAAAACTTTTAAAAAGTATGTGATGTCTACTGTTTTTCATTTAAAGAGCATAGGGACAAAAATGTATTACTGAAGTATTGAAAAACCTTGTGGTAGTAAGTATTTGGTTGCTGCTATTTAGTTGAGTAAGTGTAAAATACAGATAAGTGAATCAGTGAAAAACACAAAGAAGTAAAAAATGTAAAATCATGAACTTTTAAAAAGTATGTGATGTCTACTATTTTTGATATAAAGAGCATAGGGACAAATTTTTTATAGTAAAGGCATGTGGATTTCTGTTTATTTTTTAGCAGTGCATTATAGAGAGAAGGTGTAGTGAATAGTGATTATGCATTGGCTATTTAAAGGGTTGTGAGTGAGTGTATTTTGCATTTACAGCTAAAAGAACACTACCAATGGCAGCATTACCAATATGTGATGAGCTACGTAGAAGTGTGAATATTCTAGATTGGGAGCCGCAATTCATATTGGGCTATCGCAGGGAAATTGCTGAGGACGTAAGACTGGCGAGAGAGATAAATGCGTTGTGTGCTCGTGTGACTGCTATTGTGGATGAAAGAGAGAGTTTTGTTGATGAATTGGACATGCTTGCGCCAAAGTTTGTTCCAGTTAAGATGGCCGAGTTTATGAAGCAGATTCAGAGTAAAGATATTCTGAATTTGATAAAACTGCAAATAGTCGGAAGGGAGTATGAGTTGAGGGCTCGTGAAAAAAACATCTTCATCGAGAAGCTTCAAGGAAACATGGACTACTGAAGGGTGATGTGTTATGCGTGGTTACCATGTGTTAGACGCATGCAGATGCTGTCTTTCGTGTAAGATAAGCCTGGAGTATGAGAATAATGTCCTTTTTGTAAGATAGGTCTGGACTCGTGTGTGTTTTATGTCGTGTGTTTTAGCTTTATTGTCGTATGGTCTTTTATGTGTCTGTATTAATTTTATGTATGATAGTTTATGTAATAAACGTTGATGCTTTATTGTTAAAATAGTAGTGAGTACCTTGTTGGGAAATACAAGTCAAAAGGTCAAAGTTCTGCCACGAAAAAGTCAAAGTACTGCTAAATGAAAGATCAAAGTACTGCTAAGTAGAAAGTCAAGGTACTGCCAGTCAAAGATTAAAGTACTGTCGTGGATATAGGAACTATAAAGTTTAAACGGTTGTTTTAGCATTTATCTTGTAACAGTTATTAGTGATAAGTATCAATTAGTGTTTATGATATACAAGGACTGTACATCTACTAGAGGTTATCCTTATGTTTATAAAAGGATCTCTAGGAAGATATTAGAAAATAGAACAAACATAGAAAAACACGAAGTTAAGAATTATTAGTATTGTATTAGGGATCTGCAATTTAGGCAGATTCAAAAGGTTTATAAAAGAAATCGTTTGAGAAACTGGCGTATTGGGGGTTTTCTAGCAGCTTAGGGACAAAGTTCTTGATATATTTCAGATTCTTCACATATATATATCATTACGGAGTATTGGTATTTTTGGGACTACAGCGTATAGATCTTGTTTCCTTCGTGCCCTCTTTTGGTGAGTGTAGGAACAGGATACGCAGTATCTTAACTTGATGATACAACCATATTTGTTCTTCAGTTGAGTAATCTTCAAAATATCTTTGTTTAAGCTCCAGAATGCGTGCCTTTTAGTCAAATTTCACCAAGTACTCCATAATTACTGCAATTCTCAAATATGAATGATTAAGTAATAATTTTTTGCAATTAATTATACAAATGGGTGGTAATTAACATGGGTTATTGATGCTATAAAATAGATGTTATTTGATGTCATCAGAATATATGAAACAATGTACAACGTCACAATAATTCATCTTTGTACACTTCCATGTTTCTAAGATTCCAAATGGTAAGCTAACCTATGTTGGACTTGCACATGTGTATATGTCTTGTTGCTTGTGTTGTCTTGTGTTTGGCTTCATGTTGCTTAGTTGTAGCAAGACTAACTTTGAATTGTGATGCTTAGACCCATGGATTCACTGACTTAAATAAGCGGGAGAAATATCTAGGTGGACACGATGAATGTGATATATTCTCTATTCTACAAAGATATTCATCTTCCAATTAAAGACAAAGATCCTGCCTTTTTGATTTAACAAAAGGGGGAGAAGGAAATCAAAGCTTTGAAGCTTTATGATACAAGTAAAGCAAGCACATATAAGTAAAGCAAGCTTAAAGCAAGCACATACAAGTAAAGCAAGCTTTAAGGTGAAGGCAAAGTTCAAGCTTCACCAAATTACAAGGCCAAGATCAAGATGCAAACTTCATCAACGGCAATCTTTATCTTTGCTACATTTGTAATTTTACTTACTTTCCAAAATATTATTTGTCATCATCAAAAAGGGGGAGATTATTGGTGCAACATTGACTAGGATCTCCTTTATGTTTTAATGATGACAAATAAACATTCGTAAAACGTAAAATTACAAACGATAGACAAAATCCGTAAAATCAGACTTTTACGTCTGGCGCGCTGGGCACGCATCAGCGCATAGCCAGCGCGCCACACGCGAAGTCTATTAAATGGTCGGACTTTAGTAAAGGTATGTACATGATATTTGAGCATCTGGGAACACTCCAAATGAGGTTTAGACTTAGAGAGGAGCAAAAACAAATCCTCCTGTTTTTACATAAAATGCCAACTCAAAACGATTATCAAACGCCTCTAGCAAAGGCCGAAACATATTTCTAAACCTAGTATGATTATACTCTCAACATATGATGTGTTTCAAAAGCTTTAAATTTATAAGACTAGAATTACTGATTATTAAATGGAAACGCGTCGGGTAAAGTATAAACCCAATGTTGTAGTATATATTTCAGGTAAGACACAGGTCGTCTCAGGGGATTTGGTTATGTGTATAATCATAGATTTTAAGACAAATATTAAAGACTTTTTCAAGCGAGATATGGTTGATGATGGGGTCATATAATAAAGAAGTATGACTACTCGGATAGTTTCATATAATACTAATCTAAGGTAGTAATCACGAAATTTTATTTTTAGGACTTAACTTATTAAAAAGGTTTTTTGGTAAAAAAACTTTTTTACATATAAATTGTATTTAAATTAAAGACTTATATTAGTTTAACTTAATCCAATCATGACCACGTATTAATCAAGTTAATATTATACTAAATCTATTTTGTTTATCAATTGACGTAAGCGGATTTCTCCAACCAAAAGATAAAGATCGTAGACAAATCTTTAAAACTATATTGAACACAACGGGCCTTTTGACCTATACCGTTATGCGTATATAATCAAAGTTGATGAACAAAGTTGACAAGATTAGATACGATAGGATCACAATGTAAGCTTAAGATTAACAAGATTGTAATAATACTAAATACTTATTTATTATATTAACATTACCGAATAGTCATAAGAGGTTTAGCCTCTCATGGCTATGATGTTCATAACAAAGTTAAATAGGGAATTGAGAAACATACGAGATTCGAATATGAAATGGATCGATCACAGCCCGTTTACAAGTAATGAATCGGATCACAACCCTTATTATACTAGATATATGATTATGTCTTCTTCGTCTTTGCTGAAATTTCTTGCTTTGAACCTAGGTTTTGATGAATATAATAGGAGAGATTGATTATCTTGAATTATGTGTGAAAAATGAGAGAATTGGCTCTCTATTTATACGCTGGTCGAGGGCCAAAGTGCGGCACAATTTATAAAAAGTGCGGCGTACTTCCCTTCTTTATTGTGAAAGTCATTAATTGCTGAGATGAAATGCGGCGCACAAATATAAAAATGTGTCGTACTTCATGTATTAACTACTCTTCATTAACTCAGGCTGAAGTGCGGCGTACTTGAGATAAAGTGCGGCGTATGATAACGCTCCAAATATACATAAAATATCCCTCGAAAATACATGAAATATATATGTTAACATATGAAATATTGCAAAGTTTGGTTGTTTGTTGTGTAATATTCATTTTAGGACCAAGAATAAACAAAAGGACTAAACATGCAAAGAAATCCCGTTAAATGCACTAACGGTCGTTATGAGAAGGATCTAGAAGAGAATCTAAGGAAGAGTTAATGAACGAGGCAAAAGTGCGGAGCACAATTACTATTATGCGACGTACTTTGAAACGAAGTAAATGCAATTTAATTATACACCAAGTGCGGCGCACAATTTCCCAAGTGCATCGCACTTTACCTTCAGTTACTCAAAAATCATAATGATTGCCATTATTGGGCAACCTTTTGCTTGCCACCCTTCCCCAACTAATACCTCAAGGTTGTGTATAAATAGAGGATGAGGATTGCAATTTGCATTTCAATCTCAATCCAATTCATCCATTTCTCTAATCACTTACACTTTATCTTATAGTTAGGAAAACTAGTTCTAGTGGATTGTTGAGAATCACTTTGTTCTTCATCACAGTCAGAGTTTGTAATCATCTTATGGAAGGTGTGTAATTATAGCTAGTAAGGGCTGTTCTGTGTTTTTTTTGCATGTACTTTATCATACTAGTGTGACAAGAGTCTTGTTTATAGTTTGGAGTTGATTTTCCGGGTTTCTGTTAGAATCATTGTACAAAGGAAACTATTGAAAATCAATATAAGTTGCTATTGGGATTTTCGGTTTATAAAACATGTTTTCTTCTCATTGATCTGTTATGTTATACGAATCTAACATGCTTATTATGTGTTTTGAATCTATGAATATGGAGTAGTTTAACATGTTTGTTTGGGGATTATGAGGGAACTATGGATCTAACTTGGATGAACTATTGAATTTTGGAAATTATTAATATGAACTTAAAGTTTTTATACTCAGATTATTAATCATCATTTGGTCATAATACTTGTACGGATATAGTTCGAAAGACTCGCGCTATATGATTAATTTCCATGTTGTTTGTCTTTGACATACTAGCATATTAGCCTTGTGAGGGATTGGCTAATAAAATGATCATTAACCGAGGATAAAAAGGTTTAACGCTTAACCTCATGTCTAATGAACTTGGTTAAGAAAGTTCATATTACTACTTTCCAAACCTGAATCGAACTTAAAGCATTTTTGTAATCAAAAGTAAAGGCCAAAAGGATTTTTGATTATAATAAATAGACAATCATTTTAGTAAACTAACCATTTCTTTAATCGATTATACTTTAATTCTTGAACCCATTATCCATCCAAGTTTATCTATATTTGATCTCATCCCCTAAACAAACATCATTTTATTATCTTGAATTTGTGTTATCAATTATCTTTAGATCGTGATAGTCTATTAGATAACCCTTTCGTAATATAATCGACCCTTTCTAAGAATAACCAATCCCGTGGAACGACCTGGTCTTACCTTAAACCTATACTTTAAACGGGGGTTTATACTTTACCCGCGTGTTAGTTGGAATTTGGATAAAACTAGAATTATAAATTTAAAGCTTTTATAACACATAAAAGTTTTTGGCGTTGTTGTCGGGGATTGATTTCATTATTGAATTAGTCTTTATTATATTACAAACTAAAATTTTCAAAATTGCCGTACAGTTTTCTGGCAAACTGAACCAATTTTTCACAGAAAGTGCGCCGCACATAACCATGGTGCGCTGGTTTTTCTGCAAATTACAGATGTACGACGTACTTTTAACAAGTACGCCGCACTTCTTGCCCCTTTTATAAACAAGACCAGTTTTTCAAAGGAAAAGAACATCAAAATCAAAAACCCCAAACCCATAAGCTGTAAATTGACCTTTTGAAAATGTGGAATTTATTCCTTATATTCATAATAGTCAAAATCTTGTATTATCATGATTCGTACATTAAAATGAGAAAAATCAAAAAGAACTATTTGATAGCTTGCTTGCTTAAATTTCTAAATACCTGTATATGCCTATTATTTGCTAAGTGTTGCTTATTTGACTTTGATCTCATACAAAATAAATATAAAAATAAAAACTTCAAAAGAATTAAAGAATTTTATTTGATGATAAATGTGCTTAAGAACTTGATATTTGCTATGTTTAATAGATATTTAGGACATCATAAAAATAAGAAACATAAAAATGCTAAAATTAAAAATTTTAAAAATCTTAAAACTCAAAAAGTACGCCGCACTTTTTATGAAGTGCGCCGCACTTTCCTAGCTAAAACTAAACAGAATGCTTATTTCTTCGTTTTTGAACGAAAATTGCTATGTTTATTGATAATATGTAAATGGAAAAAGGTATTGTTATTTGTTTTAACTAACCCACTAATGGTTGTTTTAATGTTGTCTTATTTTATAAGAGTTATGGATCCCAATTCGAGTCTTGGAAAAATTTGCTTAGGAGAAAACATCGTTGTAATTTCAAGTGACAAGGTTGAAGGATCTGGAGACTGGAACTCTCCAGAATTTCAAGACACTGCTAACAGTGGACAAAAGAAGGAAACAAAGGCTATGGTTTTTTACCAGATGGATACCAAAGAAGTTAGAGATAGATTTATGGCTCCTTGTTTTGTCAATGGGCTGGAAGCTTATGATGGTGAGATTAATCTTGGAGTAGAAGAGAACATGATTTCAAACGAATATGCAGTAAAGTTATGAACATGAAGTTAAAAGAGGAAACAACGTGGTTAAGAAGGAACTCATTGTTGCACTAAGAGGTGAAATCTATATTGTAAAGTTCATTATCAACCCAGAAGAAGATGATGTTGAACCTGGGGTGATTTTTAGAAGATTGTTCTTAAGCATGACCAAAGCAATTACTGATTTCGGGGCTGGGACTGTCACGTTATACCCTGATATTGATCCATTCTTAGAAAAAACTGAAGAAGAAGAAAAGAGCAATGATGATTGGGACATTTGCTTGATTTTAACTTAGATGATGTACCATTGTTGGGTGAAGAAGAACTTTCGCCATTTGTATGCAAAATGGGAAAGAGTAGCCGTAATAATAGCGAGCAATGGAAAATCTTAACTTTTTCTATCAAGATATAGGAACATCTTCATCAGCTGGTGGTCATTTAACTCAAGAAGAAGCAACAAAAGAAGCATTAGTAATCAGAATGAGCTAAAAGTTTGCTTTATTAGAAGAAGAAAGGCCTATAATCGAGACAATGGCTTATCATGACAAATGCAAGAAAATTCTCGATGAAATTTGGAAATACAAGGTGGTGTTAGATAGAAAGATTGTAAATGAAGAAGAGGAAGAAGTAAAAAGGATTATAGGTGAAGCGTTAAAAGAAAAAGACGACCCCGGAGCATTCATATTTCCCATCAGACTAGAGGGATAGGTTAACAAAAATACGTTAGCAGATACTGGGTCTGATATAAATACCATGCCTTACCGGATTTATGAGAAGCTAGGGAGAGAAGATATGAAAAAGGTTGATAGAGGAATCACGATGATAAATCACACTCAGGCAGAAGCTATGGGGATACCCACAAACGTTCTTTGTCAAGTAGGGTCACTACCTTGATTGCCAAGTTTCTAATCTTAGATATACCAATCGACCTTAATGCACCAATAGTAGTTGGTCGGGGATTCCTGTGTACGATTGGTGGCATAGTCAATACTCCAGAGAGACTTTTCTCGAATTTTGATGGATTTTGTCACCAAACCTTCCATGCTGCAAGATCAGATGTTATGAGAAACACAAAAAGTAATAGTGATGATGAGGAAGAGTACCAGATTCAGAGGAATAAGTTTGTTGCACCAATATATGGACTAAAGCTTGCACCGTACTTAAACTGTAACAATCCAGCTGAGCGATCGTTAGCTATATAAACAGTAACTAACCTATTCTGGGAAATTAGTGTTTGGAAAAAGGCGGTTAGTTTCCTTGGCTCATTACCAGTACCATTAAAGCACGTTAACCGAAAACCTATTATAAGGGTTCTTATACTAAAGAAGAAGAAGCAACAGGACAATGGCGTACTGAGATAAGGTTAACTGATCTATATGGAAACATTTATTTGTAAGGGTTTAAAACAAAGAAAATGGACTGGAAATTGTTAAAGTACCATAAGTTGAGTGACATCATGTCACCCAATTGGTTTGTGGAGTGAAAAGTCAAACCAAGTTGGAATAAAGGAGGGAACCTATGTACTACTATAACTATTTTTACTTTTCTGTTGAGTCTTGAATAAAATCAATTGTATAAATCCATAAGGGATTACATTTGATGTACGGACATTAGTCCGATGAATATTAATATTAAGTCAATATGATGAATTGAAATAATGTTCAAATTATGAAGTTTGCAAAACAAGTTTTGTATAATCTATATAATATATAAAATCTTTAAAAAAAATAGAAGTGTGCCCCACTTTAGAGCAGTTTTTAGAGATAAGACTTACCAAACATGACTCTAAATCATTATATAAACACACACCCACCAAAACTGTTGGGGTTCTTACAAAAACAAAGAAAATTTCAAAAAGATCAATCTACCAACCATTTAATCATGCCTAGGGTATGTTAATATAATTCCTTAACTTATTTATTATCAATTTGTTTTAAAATTTCTTGTCCATTTGTGTTTATAATAATTAGATTAGGGAAAACTAAATCCGTGTTTCGTATGAACAATTAACCTTTTGAATTATGATATTTAGAAGTTGTTTGACACATGCATGCTTGATATTGATTAATCTAAAAACACTGTTCATATTATGAATTTACATTTAAAATTAAAATTGTTTGAAGATCATAAAAAAAATTCACCAGCCCAGAAAGTACGCCGATTTTGTCCCAAAACTGTCGCACTTTGCCCATTCTCTAGGAAGTATGCCGCACTTTAAGGAAGCGCGCCGCACATTTTACACCAGAATGTAACAAAATGTTTTCAAAACTATCAAAACCATGACCATTTATACCAAATCATTTCTAACGTTACTATACACTTTATTGTTGATTGTTTTTTATAAGTAGACTATGGGAACACACGACGATGAGGCCGGATCATCAAGATCCAAACACTCTCGACAACATGAAACCGTGGAAGAGGTATTTCTTCTACAAGTTCATCATGAGTTCTTGCTATGGGAAGGATGTAACAGAGATTCAAAGTCTAGGTACAACACTAGGTTAGCCTAATTGCTTCCTAGACATGTTTACTCGCTGTGTGTCATGAACTGGGATGTACTAAATAGAATGGGCTGTGATGGAGAAATTGATGACATGTTGAGAATTAGGTTGCGTGAAGCTGAATCGAATGAAGAGATATTAACTTCTGTGGCGTGGATTAGAGCTTTTAATATCAATAAACGAATTTATGTAGAGCTTTGCCATAAGTTTTATTCGACTTATGAATTTGACAAAGTTTATGCTGACGATGAATTTCAAACCAAGACGATCATCAAGTGTAGACTTGGTGGACGTGCCCACAGTTTGACTTTGTTGGAGTTTGCTCATATATTGGGATTGTATCAGGCTGATGAGCTGGAAGAAGATGGTTTTAATGTTTACTTTAAAGGAGGTTTGCATAGTGATGAGCATTTTAACGCTCAGGAGTATTGGTTAAGCATTAGTAAAGAGGAAAACCTTTGTTTATTTAGGAGTCACACTTCTACTATCCGAAGCCCAATTTTGAGGGTGATTCACAAGATGATCACTTATGGTTTGTGTCAGAGGACGACTGGGTATGATAAAATTTAGAAAAATGATTTGTGGCTCTTGAGTATGTTTGATGCTAGACACCATAATGGGTATGCGAATGTGGCTTGGTTAATTGTGAGGTGGATGAAGAGGAAAAGAGCTGGCACTCAAAAGGAAAGTCAAATTTGCTATGGATAATTTATCTCGAAGATTGCTAGGAAGTGCAAGGTGTTGACAAAGGATGTAGTAAGGAGTTTGAGTGCTCCAATTTATTGTAGAGGTTTAGATATGACTCCGCTAAGGGATTTGATCGACTCTAAGGGGAAACTTATTCTCAAGGATCCACAGCCGGGAGTACCTAGAGTTGGTATTCTTAGACCTCCGAGAGCTTCTATGAAGGACTTGTATGATAGGACGGGTAGGATGGAGATACGCCAGGAGGCTACAAAGCGGATGGAGTATAGGCAGTCATATCACTAGGATAAGTACGAGGGAGTGTTTGAGCATATGGCTGGGGTTTACAGTGTTCCACTGCAGGTAGCCTACAACCCACCTGGTTAGGCTCATCAGTAGTATGACCAGTATTATCAGTAGTACCCACCTCCACCACAGTATCCATCGCAGTATCAGCAGCAGCAGGATGATGCTGAGTAATGTCGAGATGACACGAGTTGGTGTGTGATTGCATGTTTTGGGTCACTTGTGTTTTCAAAATCAATTTCTTTAAAAACAATTATCATTATTATTATTATTATGGTGTGTAAAATACTTTTGTTGGCATTAAAACAATATTATCGTACTTTCTATTAATAATTAATTAGGATTATTATTATTATTCGTGTGCGCAATGTTTATATTTGAAACAGGAAACAGAAAAAAAGGACGCAAGACGAAATGATGTGAACCAAAGATTCATAATATCAATCACAATTGAGAAGTATTATTTCACTTTCCTATTTTATCTTTCTCTATAATGTTTTCACATTGAGGACAATGCTCGTATTAATTATGGGGGGGAGATAAACTGAAAAAGTTAAAGTTTAAAAAAAAACTTATAAAAATAAAGTTAAATGAAATTTTTGAAAAATAACATTTTATTGATCACATATAAGCAATCTGACTCTGAATTGATAACATTACAAGCATATCTATACCACCCAAAAATTGTGAGGATTAGAGATTTGACAGACATTAGGGTATCCGTCTTTGCATACCTAAATTGGTTTTGTATCTTGAGGCATCTCTCAAGTTAAGGTGGCTGTGAGCTAATTAGCAAATATCTCATCCGTCGTTACGGCTGTGTATGTGTAGTTTTGTCGCCTTTTCTGGAGCACTGTTATCGATTTAAAAATATATAAGTATGTCGGTGATTTGTTAATTCTAGAACTTGTGCTTGAAATCTTTATGAGACCGCAGTAGGAACACGCTCGCGTGTTATATACATTATTTAATATTCAAGAGTGAATAATATATAAATATAAGTAAAACAATAATTTTGTTTAAAAAGATTTCTAATAAAATTATCTGAAATTTTATCCGTACGAATTGAAGAACGTAAATGTTGGTATTGCTGTTTAAATGAAGTGCGAAGGTTGCAAACTTCTAAATTCGTTTGAAGTAGTATGCTTATCCTAAGTATGGGGAAAGCAAGTTTCCCTGAAGATAAAGTGAAATAAGGCAAAAATAAAGCCATAGTTATAAAAAAAGAGAATGATGTGAAGAAATAGTTGGTTACATTACGGATAAGGTGGATTATAATTTTATTACAAACCCTTTTTTAACAAATAAATAAATAATATCACTAAATAAATTACCTCTTTTGATGTTTATGTTTGATGCTTATGCCATGTCGGTGGAACTGATATGTAGTTTCTGACTATAGCTATGGTAATTTGAACATTTCATGACTGCGCGTATGAGTGACTCCGTTTTCAATATCCATTTTACTAAGTTGAGCAAGTGTGAAAAAATCTTATTCTATAAAAATTCGTTGATGTTGCTTTGTGCGTTATTCTATGCTTGTGATCATTAGATTTGTTTTGTTAAAACGAAAATAATTTCGCTAGATTGCTTGAGGGAAAGCAATAAGCTAAGTATGGAGGGATTTGATAACGCTCCAAATATACATAAAATATCCACTCAAATTACATGAAAAAAATATATATGTTAACGCATGAAATATTGCAAAGTTTGCTTGTTTGTTGTGTAATATTCATTTCAGGACCAAATGAAGAAAAGGACTAAACGTGCAAAAGAATCCCGTTAAATACACTAACGGTCGTTATATGAAGAATCTAGAAGAGAATCCAAGGAGGAGTTAATGAACGAGGTCAAAGTGCGGCGCACAATCCTTATTGTGCGGCGTGCTTCATAGCGAAGTAAATGCAAATTAATTATACACCAAGTGCAGTGCACTTCGCCTGCAGTTACTCAAAAATCATTATGAAGACAATTATTGTGCAACCTTTGGCTTGCCACTTCCCGCAACTGAAGTCTCATCCTTTAACTATAAATAGCGGATGAAATTTGCATCTAAAATCATCCAAATCATTACTTCTCACTCTCAAATAATCTTATCTTAGATTTAGAATAAGTTTTAGTGGAATTGTTAAAGAATCACCTTGTTCTTCATCACATTCCTGGTTGTAATAATCTAAGGAGGTGTAATTCAAGCAATTAAGGGCTGTAACAGAGTTGTTTATAGTTTGGAGTTGAATTTACGGGTTGTTAGGATCATTGTTCGAAGGAAACTATTAAAAATCAATATAATTTTCTATTGGAATCGATATAAACATGTTTCTCTCCTTGAATGTTATGTTTTCTGAATCTAACATGCTTATTATATGTTTTGAATCTATGAATATAGAGTAGTTTAACATGTTTGTTTGGTGATCATAAGAGAATTATGGATCTAACTTGGATAAACTAATGAATTTTGGAAACTATTAATATGAACTTGACGTTTTTATACTCGGATTTCTTAATCATCATACTAGTCCGGATATAGGTCGAAAGACTCCGGTTATATGTTTGATTTCCAAGTTGTTTGTCTTTACAACTTAGATTTTGCGGTGTCGAGGATGGCTAATAAAATGTTATTAACAAGGATAATAGTTTAACCCGCTTAACCTCATGTCTAAACGACTTGGTAACAAAAGTTCCTATATTACTACTTTCTAAACATGAATCGAACTTAAAGCATTTTTATTGTAACACCCTCAAATCTGAGCACGCAGCGGAATGTTGAATATCCGAGGGCGTTACATTTATGGATCAATAGCACAAGATATAAGAACGACCACTAAACGTGTCGTTTTGAAAAGATACATTGGATTTCAACCAAAATACTTGTTTGTTACATAAGCACAACGGCTCAAATTGTTCAACAACAAAATGTAAAGACTTTACTTCATAACAATTGTCCCAAAATGTGATGCACGTAAATCTTTAGTATTGACCCTTCAAAAGAGACCTCCAATGTATCACGGCAACTTTGCTTAATGACTGGGAAAAACATGCTTTAACAACGTCAACATAAGTTGAGTGAATTCTTAGTGTTTATTGTAATCAGTAGTACTAGTAGGAACCGCAAGATTCCAAGTGTATGATTAAAGGCAACGTGCAAAACTCTCATTAAATGTTAATTACGTTTTCCTAAAGCTCTAGACCACCGGATCTCGACTTTGAATGCAAATAAAAAATTTGCCAAAGAAGAGTCCGTGAATGCTGTGCTAACCCCACAACCATCCAATTCGAATGGTATGCGTTCGTTCCAGGTGATAGCTAGTCACCCGAACGGGGATTGTCAATCCCTAATAGATCTCTATCACATAACATTCGCGCCACCCAATAATTTAATTCCAATCACATCTATACAATTAACAGTTCATGATCATGGACATAATGGGTTATGGTAACTCAGGCAAACACGTAATCATGGCATAAAATGTACACTTGCGTCCAATTTATAAAACAAACCATGTTCTCACCCCAAGAATGCAAATCATTTAAATAATTGTAAAACATGGGGCCATGAACTCACCTGAGTGAATAGTCCTCTGGAAATTGATAATAGATATCCAAGTATGAATCACACCGTCAAATACCTAAGTAAATACGACCAGTCTTAGTCTACAAGTTTAGGCTAAAGACTCAACGTATAAACTACAATAAATTTGCTAGTTTATATGTACTGTTATCACTTGTGTGGTGGTGTACGTGTTTAATGTATTTGAAGCTATTTGATGGCTCTTGGGAAAACGGATATACCTTCTTAATAAATATACTGTATTTAAATAAGTCGTAAATTGAACCAGGGTTTAATGTTCGATATCATTAATATAGTCGAAGTTTTCTTTAAGCGTTTTATTAATTCACTTTTCATCACAAATATACCTTGAGCTTCTAGATATTACACTTTAGTCCCTAGGTTTATAAAATATTTTTAGCATTTACACTGTAAACCCTTTAGTTTTGATATTGCATAATAGTCCTTTAGGTTTAAAAATGAAATTTTTGGGTCTTCTATAGTTACTATGGTAGATATAGTCAGTACTACTGGTAGGATTTTAGTTACTCTGGTTAGTAGAAACAATATTGTCATTCCTCTTGTGGTAGTTGTAGCACTCCACTTTGGACTTATCAAAACCAATAGTATCATTGCCATTAACAGTAAGCTTTCTTCTTAAATTCTTCAAAAACCTTCTAGCCCTAATAGTCAACATGGCCATTTGCCATCTCAAATCCATCTCTTCTATATCATCAGGATGGATTTATTGCAAGTCCTCATGTGCAAGTTGAGGACTATTTAGTTCACTAGCAAAGAATGAACAAAATAACCGATCACTCAAAATTGTTAATATTTGTTAGAGTAAGCAGTATTAACTTGAGTGCTAGCAGTAGTAACTCTATGAGCAGCATTAACTGCTTCATTAGAGCTGCTAGTGTTGTTATTTGAAGAGGACACAAAAGCCATGTTTTGTGTGCTTAAACTTGAGCTAGACATCCCTTTGACTTCTGGTTCATACACCTTGAGGTTGTTATAGAGATCATCCATGCTCATTGTTTCTAACTCAGTTTTATTCCTCTACACAACAGCATGTGTGTTCCACTCAGGTGACAAGCTTCTTAATAACTTTTAATTAACATCTTCTTGTGAAAGCTTTTCATCCAAAAGCTCCAACTGACTCACAAGCTTTTAAAGCATATCAAAGGTTTGATCAAGCATCTCTGAGCTTGGAGCAGTGAAGTTTTCATATTGCTGCTTTAAGAGATTTCTTTAAGTCTTCTTAGTAGTTGCATTCCCACCAAATCTCTTTTCTACAACTTCCAGCAACAACTTAGCATCCTTTATAGAGTTAAACTTTAACTAATGTTCATTAGGAATGCCCATCATTAAAGTACTTCTAGCCTTCACTTCTAATCTTCTCTGAACCTTATCTTCAGCAGATGTAATAGGCATCACTTTTTCAACACCTTCCACAACTGCTGTTTTTGGCAAGGTTACACCATTCTCTATGACTTCCCACAGTGCATAGTCTATCATCTGGATGTATTATTCAATCCTCATCCTCCATAACTTAAGCTCACCCGGTTTGAGCATGGGAACTTTGGATGCAGCCACCATGTGTGCAGAATCTTGATCCATATCTTCTAGCAAAGTTTCTCAAAGCAACAAGCTCTGATACCACTTGTTGGTCCCATTTTAATAGATCGAATTCCTTAAGCTTGTATAAGGATTAGTTATATTAGATAAATCTAACACAACTATAGTAGAAACTTTGTTTGAATGTATTAAAAATTATGCGGAATCTAATCTTTAATATTAAGAAGAACTATCAATGAAACAGTAATTATATGAACATATAATTCAACAAACAAAAGCTCCAATATTATTAATAATACGAATACTCTCAAAGTATTAGGGTTACAAAGACCTTGAAGCTATGATAATTCTATGAATGACTCGTATCAAACTCTATGCCCTAGAACCTCCTTTTATACACCAAGGAGTCCTAAACGGCTTACAATACTTTCCTAAGAATATCAAATCTTTTAAACAAATAAGTTATACATATCTTTTACACAAATAACTCATATAAATCACATAAGCAGTACTAACTAACTCAGCAGTACTAACTTCTTCACTAGCAGCATTAACTCCTTCAGCAGCATTAACTTTGTACTAACAGTAGTAACTTTTGTACTAGCAGTAGTAACTACTTAGCAGTTTTTCTTCTAAGTCTCTGAGCAGCACTAATATGCACTAGCAGTAGTAACTTTACACTAGCAGTACTAACTGTGTACTAGCAGTAGTAAACACTTAGCATTTTTCTCTGAAGTTCTTGAGCAGTACTAACACAACTGAGCAGCATTAACTCTGATATGAGCAGCAGTAATACTAGCAGCATTAAGAAGGCTTTTAATCCCAACAATCCTCCCCTAAACTTGATATTTATCTCCAAAATCATCAAGTTTCTTGTTATAGTCGTTATAGTTGAATTTACTAGTTGGTATAATACCCGTTCGAAGGAAGATTCTTGTAAGCAGTAAACTATTTGCTATTGAATTTGGTATAAACACGTTTCTCTACTTTTATATTATGAATTCTGAATTGATCATGCTTGTTATGTGTTTTGGAATTGATGAATATGGAGTAGTTTACAGTTTAGTTTGGGAATTATGCGGAAACTATGGATCTAACTTGGATAAACTAATGAATTTGGAAATTATTAATATCAACTTGATGCTTTTACATTCGGATCTCTTAATCATCATTTGATCATCATTTTAGTTCGGATATAGGTCGAAAGACTCCAACTATATGCTTGATTTCTAAGTTGTTTGTCTTTGACAAAATTGAATTAGCCTCTTGAGGATTCGGCTAATAAAATGATCATTAACGAGGAAAAAAGTTTAATGCGCTTAACCTCATGTCTAAAGAACTTGGTTAAGAAAGTCCATATTACTACCTTCCAAACATGAATCGAAATTAAAGCATTTTTGTAATCAAAAGTAAAGGCTAAAAGGATTTTTGATTATAATAAATAGACAATCATTTTAGTAAACTAACCGTTTCTTTAATCGATTATACTTTAATTCTTGAAACCATTATCCATCCAAGTCTATCTATATTTATTCTCACCCCCTAAACAAACATCATTTTATATCTTGAATTTGAATCATTATCTTTAAATCGTGACAGTTTATAGATATACCCTTTCGTAATATAATCGACCCTACCTAAGAATAACCAATCTCGTGGAACGACCTGATCTTACCCTAAACCTATACTATAAACGGGGGTTTATACTTTACCCGTGTGTTAGTTGGAATTTGGATAAAACTAGAATTTTAAATTTAAAGCTTTAATAACACATCAGCGTACTTGGCCTCATTCTTGGATCTATTATTTTGTTATCTTCTAACTTGTCTTCCGATATGCGTAAAACACTTGCATCTTGAGTCTTTTTTAGCTTGGACTATCTTCAAGTGAACCTGCACATATTTCATGTATTTAAGTATCGAAAGTTCATGAGAAATGATATAAATATATACAATAACACCACCTAAAATATGTATATTTAAGGTGTTATCAAATCCCTCTACACTTAGCTATTGCTTGCCCTCAAGCAATCAAAGCAAGAAAACAAGATTCATTTATCGTGGACGTGGAGAAATTATCTATTGTTTTAACAAGTGTTTGCTAGTTTTATAACTGTTCAGGCGTAGACATATAGCATAAGCACCTCACAGTTTTTGGATAAGTATTTATTTATTCACACAAGTCACTCATATAGGTTTTGTATTTGTGAGATCACTCAAATTTGCACAAACATAATCTAGAAAACTACCATAGGCTTGTACAAGACACATAAATATGACCGATGGGGCGTGAGCACCAGACAAAATCTCAAAGAGGTAAAATGTGATAATGATACGGGTGAGTTCGAGGTAGTATGGTTTCATGTGCCAACCAAAAACTTTTACATATAACTTTTCTTGATTTTTTTAATACCAAATGCTTACGATACTATAGTTGGCACAGGACTGCAGTTTTGAGCTTGTTCTACTTCAGACATTTTTAGATCTAATAGCGGGTGCTGCAGATAACGGGATAATATCGAAATTTATTTTACCTTTTATCATATGAAATTGTCTATAAATTAATCTCACTGCGGTCTAGTAAATGATGATCAAGCACAAGTTCTAGAGCTACTAAATTATCGGCACTCTCATAAATGTGCAGAAGATATGCATAAAAGGCTAGAATATACCTCACAGTTTAGTGGACTGTATTTGTGCTAGCTATGATGTCAATCTGAGTAGAATTTACCTTACTAAGCGTATACATTTTTTATTTTGGGAAGAAAAGCATATATATTAATTTTTATAAAATATTAGCTGAAATATGGCTTTATATTGCAGGGAAAACATGGAGAGATATTTTAATTTTTAATTTTTCCTATTTGACTCCTCCTTCACATAAAAGTTGAACATTGCCCTCAATGTGAGAACTGATAAATATAAAAATAAAGAAAATTAAGGAAAAACGGTACTTCCCGGAGCATAAGAGAATTTAGCTGTGAGAGAGCTATCCTTGAGCTGGCGCCATAATTTTCTGATTTTCGCTATACTACCTGCAAAAGTAACAAACAAAACACACACAAAAGAAAATATTTTTTGGTTTTTGATTTTTCATTTTTTTTATATATAAAAAAGAAGTGTATATTACAAGGGTCTCCTCCACACTTGAGTGGAAAATGATAAAGCACGGGTTGCCTCCCGAGAAGCGCTTAATTTTGAGAGAGTCGTTAGCTAGACTCATACTCTGTGGTTCATTCTTTTGGAAAGAAGGGAGTTAGTTCTTCCCTTTGGTCATTATCTTCTTCATGGTAGAGCTTGAGTCGATGGCCGTTAACAATGAACGTCTTGCCATCTTTTCTATATAATTCAACATATCCGGATGGATACTGATGTTTTACTAAATATGGTCTAAGTCATCGAGATATGAGTTTCGGTTGTTTGAATTTATAATTAGAGTGGAATAACAACACATCGTTCCCATGTTTAAACTCTTTTCTCATTTTGAGTTTTCAATCATGCCAAACTTTGGTTCTTGCTTTGTATAGACGAGATTTTTCATACGCTTGATGGCGGAATTCGTCTAACTCGTGCAACTAAAACATTCTTTTCTCACCAGCGGCGATGAGACCGGGATTACAGTTCTTAAGAGCCGAGTATGCACGGTGTTCAATTTCAAACAGTAAGTGGCAGTTTTTACCGTATATGAGCTTATATGGTGTGGTACCAGTTGGTGTTTTGTAAGCGGTTCTAAAGGCCCACAGAGCATCATCAAGTTTTTTTGACCAAATAACAGGGTTATCTTTTACTGTTTTTTCAAGGATTGTTTTAAGGGATGTATTTGTATTTCCAACTTGTTCGCTCATTTGAGGATGATAGGATGTAGAGAAACAGTGAGTAACTCTGTATCTTTTTATGGTCTTTTCCATTATTTTGTTACATAAGTGAGTACCTCGGTCGCTAATAAGAGCTTTGGGCATTCCAAAACGGCAGAATAATTTTTTCAAAAATGAAATAACAACTCTGGCATCATTAGTTAGTAAAGCTTGAGCTTCGGCCCATTTAGATACATAGTCAACATCAACTAGGATGTACTCGAACTTATATGATTTCGAGAATGGTCCCATAAAGTCAATACCACAGATGTCAAAAACTTCGCATACTTGAATTCTATTTAAGGGCATTTCATCACGTTAAGATATATTTCTAGTTTTTGGACATACTTCGCAAAGGCGAACAAGAGTATGAGCTTCTTTGATAATTCTTGGCCAATAAAAGCCTGGGTCTAAGACTTTTTTAGTAGTTGTTGTTGGTCCATAATGTCCATCGGTAGGTCCGTGGTGACATTGATCTAGAATGGTATGAGTTTACGATCTTGAGACACAACGACTGATCATACCGCCTGAACATACCTTGAAAAGGTAAGGGTCTTCCCAAAAGTAGTTTTTGAGGTCAGAGAATATTTTGTTCTTTTGTTGGTACGTCATCCCTTTAGGTATAAAATCACTTACCAAATAGTTTGCAAATTATGTGAACCATGGTGTGTCTTTGGTGGTTATTTTCATAAGAGTTTATCTAGGAAAGTTATCATTGACTTCACTGTCATCACTTGTCTCATCATTTTCTATTCGAGATAAGTAGTCGAGGGCAACATTTTCTACACCTTTTTTGTCTTTTATTTCTATATCAAATTCTTGCAATAGCAAAATCCAACGTATAAGATGTGGTTTGGCATCTTGTTTTTTGAATAGATGTCTGAGAGCTGAGTGATCGGTGTAACAACCGTCTTTGACAATACCAGATAGGGTCGGAATTTATCAAATGCAAAGGCTACAGCCATCATCTCTTTTTTAGTAACTGTGTAGTTTTGTTTAGATGCATTGAGAGTTTTACTTGCAAAGTAGATGGGGTGGAAGTGTCTTCCGTCTTATTGACCTAAGACTGCTCCAACTGTGAATTCACTTGCATCACACATCATTTGTAACACCCCCAAATTAGGTCGCATCGAAATAATATCCGAGAGCGTTACTTCATAATACAAAAACACAAGATACAAGAGAACGACCTCTAAATGTGTCATTTGAAAAGTAATCTTGTTGATTTTCTTGAAATTGATATAACATTTGTCCCATAATTACATCACAATGAAAAGCTTAAAAGCAATACAATGAGATTTGATCATTTGAATGTAGTATAAATCCATGATTGCAATCTTGTATAGTATAGACTCCAATGTACATTAGTTAAACCAAGCATCTAATTTACCTGAGAAAAATATGCTAAATAATGTCAACATAAAGTTGGTGAGTTCATAGATTTTTATAAATGTAAATGTTGAAATCAAAAGATTTATAAAGTATGTATGGCCATTTCAATCCTTATAATAGTCACCAAAAATGTATGCATGAATATTGAAATCAAAGATCTGTATGACTATTGTATCCCATACGATAGTCACAAAAAGTTGAGTATAGTTGGAACAAAGCGTTTGTAAAATATGCATGACCATTGTATCTAATACAATAGTCACCATGTGTGATTATGATTGCACCCCTAAGTTTATGAAACTACTACGTAGACTTATATGTATGCCACTTTATTCAAGGCACAATAAGAGTTCATGAGTATATAGTTGTTGGCCCTGTAGACACCAATCCAGTCATGCTCCGACATGGTATAACGTTTGTTTATCCAGTGATAGCTAATCACCCGAAAGGGGATTGTCAATCCCGAATAGATCTATTTTATAACATTTGCGCTTACCCTCCGAGTAATTTACAGTTCATGCAACTTAAGCTAATCCGTAATCATAAGAGTAAAGTATAGTTGTTGCGTCCATAAATAAAAACAAGTATTGTATCTCATCGTGAGATATGCAATGAGTGTATAACAAAGTTGTAACGAGTATGTAAGCGAGTTTGTAACTAAGCGATTTTGTAATGAATATGTAAACAAGTTGTAACAAGCATGGATTCTCCCTTGAGATTTGTAAAGTAATTGTAAAACAGGTGAAAGAGAGGCTATAAACTCACCAAGATGTTGTAGAACGATTGACAGAAATGCACATATAGCACAACACAAATGGAAACCAGAACGGGTCGACTAAGAAGTTGCGGTTTATCTTAACGGCTAAGACCCACTAGCTTAGGATAATGTATTTGGGTTTTCCGATGGCTGACTACATCAACGCGACACGTTGATAAAAGATTAGATCTCAAGTTGTAATAGTTCGGTGGTTGGTTAAATAAAATAAATCGAAAGGTAAAAACAAAGTATGTAATATATTTCGTATATATTACATATGAAAAATGAACAAGTATATAATTAGTATCGTGAATTATATAACAAGGACAAACAACCAAGTATTATATAAGAAACGTGAGAAAAATAATTGAAGCAAAATAATTCGACACGTTTTCGGAAATAACCAATTAAATTAATAAAAATGTTCTTGCATAAAAGTAAACGCACGTTTTAAAGTTATGAATTAAGTAAACAATGTTTTTTTAAGTTTCTACAAAAATTATGGTTTATCTTTTAGTAGGGATTTATAAAATAATATTTTATAAATTAGTATTTCGTTTTCTTTTTAGCTAAAAAGGTTGTCTCATTTGTAAAGTATAGTTTTCGTTTGTTGTCGAGTTATTGTACAATTACAAATTAAAATCTTAAGACCATATAACTTCGTCCTTTTATTGGGTTTCTAAAATAATAGAATTTTAGTGAAAATTACTAAGTATAAATTTTTTTAAAAATTTCGGCATGACCTATTTGATTATACTACGTTTCCCATATTTATAAATTTCAATGTTTCCCTTTTTTAATCAATATATGTTGCAAATACCCGCGCGTTTTAATATATATCTAAACGAGTAACAAAAATAAACAAAACCAAGCACACCCCTTATTGGGGCTGTTGTACCAAACGCACCCTTACCAGCTGAAAAACAGCGAACCAAACACCCTCCTTAGGCTGTTGAACACAGAACCAAACGCCCCTGAAGGCTGTAAAACGCAGAACCAAACACACCCTATGCGGGTGGTTAACTGCCGAACCAAACTCCCCACTTAGGGCAGTTAAATGCAAATCTAAACGCACCCTTGTGGCTGTAAAATCAGCAAACAAACACCCATATAAGGCCATAAAACGCACAAACATACACCCTTTATGGTGTGTTTCTCGATCGGGTAACAAAGGAGAAAAACAAAACGAGATCGACCGAGAGAGAACCAAATAGCCACAAGCCCGACACCTTGAAGGTGCGGCTGTGGTGGTTAATCAAACTAAACACCACTATAGGTTGTGTTTTCAGTGGCGAAACAAACACCCCTTTTGGCGTGTAATCTAGTCGAATCGAACGAACCAAAAGAAATTAAACTTAAACAATTACAATAACAAAAATAACCATCCATAGGAAAACATGAGGTGAAGGTGGTGGTGGTTTCGTGGCGGCTGAGCCGCGGCAGTGGTGATGGTGGTGTGAGGGTGGCGGTGGCAGTGGCGTCGATGGGGAGGTGATGATGTTGTTGTGGCGTTGGTAGGGGTGGTGGTGACGTGATGATGTTGTTGGTGGATCGATGGTGGCGTCGTGTTAGAGGTGGAGATGTGTGGAGATGAAGATGGTGACGGGGGTGATGTGGTGCGTGGCGTGGTGGAGGTGGTGAGGTGGTTGCGATGGTGGTGACGCGGTGTGGTCGCCGGAGCATGGCCGGAGCGGCGCCGGAGTTTGGTCGAAAAAAGAGAGGAGAAGAGGGAGGCTAGGTTATAATGATATAACCCTAATTGCTATGTATTTATACCCTAAAGTTTAAAATAAATGTGGCAAGTCTCAAATAGTCTAGGGTTGATGTTGTAAATAATACTAGAAGGACTGAAAGTGTAATTTTTGTTAGATAATGGTTCGGGACTCGTTTAGGATACTTAACGGTTGATTTAAGACACGAAAATTACGCCGTTGTGTTCAAAATGATTTTTCCATAAAATAGTGAGTATTTACATGACTAGTATTTTATAAATGTTTTATAAAATTTATTTAAATGTTTATTATTTATTTGTATAGGTATCACGGGTAAGCTTTGTCCGTAAAATAAAACTTCAATTTAAATATTCACGTTTTCAACAAACGTTTTTCAATAAAATGTTAAATAATTTATTAAATATTTTTATTAAATAAATTGTGATAATTAAATACAAATTTAATTACTTTTGTGTCGGTACG
>BQNB010000616.1:1494-14192 GCA_026074375.1 Tanacetum coccineum | reverse complement strand
TCTGAATTAGTGGAATTAAAATTGGTGTCTTCTTTCATTTTTTTCTTTGGGGAGTCGATTGAATACCTATTTTCACCATCTTTTATATGCCATTTGTAACAATAACTTTAAGGATGATCCGTATTTTATATGCCAATAACTTTAAGTTGCAGCAATATAAAGACGGCGATCGACAATATCATAATATAATAAAGGATGGAAATCGAAATAGTTAACATTAATTTGTAGTCGCAAATAAGTATGAAACAGTATGACAAGCTTCATTACATTTTTACGGCATAAAACTTACACTTTCTAATTAACAAAGTATGATGTTTTTGTTAAAAATATTTACACAATATTGAATCTTAAAACTATTTGCATATGTTAAGACGTGAGCTTACGATATAACCCCATATATTTATCTTGCTTAGATTATATCATGTGGTAATATAATTGTATTTTTTAGTGAAAATTGTGTTTTAAGAAAAGTATTAATTATGATGACAGTTATTTTACATACTAAACTTTTCTCACATACTAAGGGATAAATCTCAGCTACTCATTTTCTTGTTAAGAAAAAAAAGATATTAATTAATATTTAAATTAAAATTAAATTACACATAGCATTTATAATTTAAATAGTTCATGAACTGTTAATTGTTAGATAAAACAAATTATACTGCCACGACCAGCATTTAATTATCTTTCTACAGATGAGCAATTTGAAATATTTTCGACCAAAAAAAATTGTCGTTTTTTTCACGTTTACTTAGCTGTATCAAAATTCGAATTACATATCACATGTGATTTAACACTAATATCGAAGTTCGAACATTAAACATCCGTATCAAAATTGACATAAGTATTTGTCTATAAATAAAAAACTTTTCTCGTTTTTTGCAAGGGAAAACATAAATTTTTGGCTTTCCAACTATATATCACACACGTTGTATTCAATATATAGATTATAGCATTTCGTTTATGAAATATCAATCATTACATGTGAAAAAATTACAGTTGGTAAAAATCATATGTGATTGAGATCACGTGTGAGAAATATCACATGTAATTTTATGTCTTTTATCCAAATTTGACTAATTAACTAGAGTAATCTACAATTCGAAATATAATTTGTCATATATCATTTGAAAGGTATGAATGTCTATTTTTTTTAAGATAAAAACAGTGAAAGTTTAAAAATATTGTAGAAAAAGTTATGTTCATTGTATTACATGTTTAGGTATTTGAATATTCATATTAACAAGCAGGATTACCCGCGCGTTGCTGCGGGACGTTAGTTTTTCGCGCGTTGTTGCGGGCCATTGTTATTATTATTATTTTTTTTTAATTTTGTGCGGATTTATTTTTTCGGTTTCATGTTTAATAGTTTGTTTTTTTCTTATATGGCCTTATGTGTTGGGCCTTATGTTTAAAGATTTTTTTCTTTGGTTATATGTTTTTTTTGTGCGGGTTTATTTTTTCGGTCTCATGTTTAATAGTGCGGGTTTATTTTTTCGGTATCATGTTTAATAATTTGTTTTTTTTCCTTATATGAGTTTATGTCCCGCGCGTTGTAGAGGGGCGGTAAATTATTATTATTATTATTTTATTTTTGCGATTTTTTTTTTTGTCTCATGTTTAATAATATTTTTTTATATGGGCTTATGTGTTGGGCCTCATATTTAAAGCTTTGTTTTTATTTTGCTATATGGGGTTTTTTTTTTTAAATGACACCGTTTAATGCAATCTAAAGCTGTACGTTTGTGACTATGTCAATTATTTTAAAGTTGAATCGGTACTTTTGTAATATTTTTTTTCCCTCTATTTTGTGCCAAAAAATTAAAATAAATAAATAAATAAATAATTGGGCCGGCCAAAGTGGGAAGCCAGGCCCAAAGTGAGAGCCCAGTACTGTAGAAGCAATGTAGCTTCTACTGTACAACGATAAATGTATGTATTGTAATGTTTAAACACATATGATTTCTCATGTAAGTTTCAACCGAAGGAAAAAAATACGAAAAAATGTTAAAAAACGTGAAAAAATGAAAAATAAAAGTGTCGAAAGTATATAAAAGTGTCAATCTGTAGAAAGATAATTAAATGCTCGTCGCGATGGTTTATTTTTTCGCCTAATGATTAACGGTTTAAGAGATATTAAAACGTGGCTTTGTTAAAAATGAGTGACTGAGATTTGTCCATTCATATGTGAATAAATATTTGGTATGTAAATAAATTTTAATCATTAATTATATGTATTAAATTAAATACGGAGTATATTTGTACTTTAAAGATTTACGAGTAGGTAAGCCCTAGGTAAGCCCGCGCGTTGCTGTGGGATTTTTCTTAACAGTTTGCATGTTCGAGGAATTCTACTAAATACCAACCATACAGCATGAAATTGCAAATTAAACAAAAATCGGATATAATCTGAATGTAATCCGAAATGTTAAATAGATATGAATCAGCCTATTTATATTTGTTTAACAAAAAAGGCCATGAATCCCTTTCGGTTCAGTAAGATCCTGTGATATGTTATAAACCTACACTTAATTGCCGGTTTATGATATCAAACTTCATTTTCCTCTCACGCGTGATAAATCTTGAAAGACATTCGTCGCTTCACCTTTTATTTTGAATCTCTCTTCATAATGTGCCACAACCCTCTTCAACCCAACCTCCATATTTGTTTAAACGGCCCGAAAATCTTAAACCTGCGCAATCTAAGAATGATTACATTTATATGGACACCACCTGCTCTAAAGTCGATGAGGGGCAGTCCAATCTAATCATTTAGTAAGATGTCAAAAGAATTTACACCAAAAAAACTCATGTTTATGCTTGCCAAACATGCCAAACTTTGCATTTACACAAACGACATACCACAACTTTTGTGTTGTGGTAGTAATCTGGCAAAGATAATCCACATAACCAAACACTCCCTGGAATCTCAAAAAGTATTTGTTAATGCTCATTTTTTAGCAGCAGACCTTTTTACATGACATTAACCAAGTCTGCATTTAACTTACCTTAATCAGTAAACCTTTAGTATTATATTTCCTTAGACCAAATTGTCTATCTAAATATTAAAATATGCATATAATAATAACCTATTTTGTTGCAACTGCTATAATATTGATCATTGCAAATTAACATAACAAAATATAAAACAAATATAATCTATAAGAATTGCTATATTTATTTGTGCAGATACGGACATGAGTAGGATATAACTTAGATACTTAGACTACTGATTTATGAAAGTGTGTTATTTAGCAAATGAACTATAATGTGCAAATAGTATTTTTACCACATAAACCCAAAAGTCTAAAAACTATTACCATCATTTATTTTGTGCAGCCCATTTATCTAATATAGTAATATCTAAGATTTGTGGGCTACAAAACTCGCTATTCAGCAATCACGTGTAACTCACGTAGCAAGAACTGAACTTTATGCATTACAACCCCTAAATTGTTTTATCAAAGATTAATATAGTTTTTGTAATCTAATAAACGCATTTAGACAAACTGACCTTTAAATCAGTGATTGAAGAACCACCTCATGAATCAGATGTGGGCAAAAATCATCCGGGACGAAACTCTCAAGAATCCTCTTTATTAATTCTACACCAAATAGTAGGACACACCTTCAAAATCAAGAAGACTTTTTAGTGCGTGAGTATCTAAAAGCCTATCGTCAGTATAATGGCTGTAACAGAACAAATTTACTTATTTTCGGACTGTGTTGCTTAAGAGCATATCCTTTGGAAGCATCATGAGCTCACTCAGAGCATTAAGGAGATGAAAAGTATACCCTCCTTGGATCTTTAATGGCGCTCTTTATCAAACCTAGCATGGATTCCCATTGAAATTTAGTACATCAATCGTAAAAGTAAGATACTTCAGTGAATGGCTAAAACAAAAACAATATTCATGCTAAACATTAGGAGATGTACACGTGACACAGTTTAGGTTGTTCACTTCATAGCAGAAAAACATAATTGATACATGTGTGTGGCCGAATTCACCATTTCAACAATTCCAAGCTGAAATACTAACTGTAATCCCAAAATCTTCCAACGCTTTCAAGCAACCCTACAAAGTTTGAAAAAAACAATATCAGAGAACGCGAAGTTAGGATAAACAATAGAAAGCAAAAGTCAGTAAGTTGAACCCATGGAAAAATGGTTTAAAAAAATTGAACACCATCTGTTACATTTAAAGGTTTGGACCATTTCATATTTTTAGTTCTGGAGCTTCTGATCCCAAAAGTAAATATTGAAGTTATATCTCTCATCAAATTTCATCATTATTTGAGTTGATGTTAAGTATTTAGATGATACTAATTGCCCACATGTCATCACAATTCTACCCAGGTGCGATTATATTTCACAAACACAAATCACAGATAACAGAATAACTAGCATACCTAACTTTAGTAACAGTAGATGTCGTAATAGACTTCTTCACATAGTCGCCACGGCCGTGCATAAACTTCAACGACTTATACAAATCGCCCTTAGCCTCGGGGTTTACCATACCTCCTGTAATCCACCAAATCCAAACACAACCACATTTCAACAAACTTAAATTCAAATCATAAATCAGAAAAGCAGTATTATTTACATATATTCTGGTGTAATCACTAAATTTTAATCCATAGTGCATCCGTGATGATTTCAGTAGCTGGAACACTGTAACAACAACAATAATTTTTATCAGTTTTAAAATTTATGCAAAAGTAACAGGGCAAACATAAATCCTTAATATAAATATTAAGTTTTTACTTTTTTCTTACTAAAATTTTAACAATATTATGAGATTATACAAAGGAACTTTCCTTCGTGAAATATACTCATGATGTATGGCTTGCGGGAGCCTGAACATGGCAGCAAAAACATACATAAATTATGGAAAGAGTCCTTAGTTTTATAGTTGAATCATCACTATTGACTATGGAAAGAGAAGGTATAAGAGAAGAGAAAATCACCTTCAGTGTGAACGAAGATGGAGCTTGTGGAGGTGTTTCCTGCATATTCCAATGGGATACAACATATTAGCAATCGATCACATGTCCGTCCAAAACATATGATGCTTAGAAGAGGCATGTGATAATATATGATTATATGATTAAAAAAGGAAAGCCTTTCTGGCTTTTGGAAATCTTTCATAAACATGAATATGGAATTTTTTTCATGTGAGTTGAATATACGGACCACGGGTCAGATCAGAAATGTTTAGAATAGGATCGAGTGCATCGTGTTGCTTGCACATCCCCCACGGCTAATGTTCAGCTTATGCATCAGTTAATTCTCTCAAAAAGATCTCACATAAAATTTAATCAATTTTTATACCTATGGTGCAGGCGACGACATGTACTTCCTTGTTTTGACCCGTTACCAAACATGTGTACATAAACCTTGTTTTCGCTTATTCTGTTGTCACCCCTAAGGCGTACCGCCTCTCATTGGAGAGAAACCATCTGTAATAAAGCATGGCACATAGTCATATAAGATATTTTTTTAACCCTATCAAAACAATAACTACAAAACAGATGTACTAAAACACGTTTTAGTACCACGACGAAACATAACAAAACACATACTGAAAGGAAAAGTTGATATCAAATCCATACCTCCAATCCAAGTACTGCTCGACCCGACGTTTATAACGCCCGTGTTCTGCTAATAAGGACAAAGGAATGGTGGTAGGCTTCAGAGCAACGTCAACGACAAACCATCTGCAATAGAACTCAGTCCAGTACCAAAGTGCAACCCACCAATGTCCACAACTTGTTTTGTCAGTACGTGGTTTTGAAGCATCGAATCCGGTTCATCTGCTGTGGATAAAGAGATGGTCACATTCAATTGCTTTTAAACCTCATAAAACATAACAAAAAAATACCACAATAAAAACAATAAAAAGTGGAAAAAAACAGAGGTTACCTTCAACACGATCTCCACCGGATGTGACACATCGAATGTCCAATCCTATGTCGATTCCTTCAAAAGCCTCTATTGCTATCTTGAAATCCAAACTCTTACTCTTCCATTTCCACTGTTCTTCAAACTATCAAACAACCTCACACTTTTAAATCACTAAAAAAAAACCCTAAAGTTTATAAAAACCATTAAAATTTAAAAAGAAAAATCAAAATTAACAAACCCCCAAATTATAAGAACACCCTAATTTCAAAATTCATCACAACCCATTTCTAAAAACACAAATCAAATAAAACCCATATCACCATTTTTTGGAAGAATCAGGAAAAAAAAGGTTATTTACCTAAAACTCATCTTCTAGAGCACAGATTTTCGACCAAAAGCTTGGTATGTATGTTTCTATGATGTGGTTGAAGAACAGATTTGGGGGGAAAGTGGTTTTGATTAGTGTTATGGGAAAATCGAGAGAGAATAGGACGGTGGTTTTTATTACACGTTGCAGGGGAGAAGAAAGACTACAAGACACGTTGCACACATAGATAAACGGCGAGTCGGACTAACAATGTTTACCGGGCTGGTGTTATGGGCCGGGTCAGACTCACAATGTTTACCGGGCCGGGTACGGGTCAGGCGAGCAAAACTCGCTGGGCAAACGGCTTTTCTGGTCTTTCATTATATTTATAATTTGGAAACCCGATAAGCTCACTTTTTTGGGCTTATAAGGTTAAGTCCATGGCTTGCCATGGGCTTATATTATCTATACTCATAAGCTAAAAAAAGTGAGCTTAGCGGGTTTTCCAAATTTCAATAAGCGGTTGAGGCATAAAATAAGCTAATCCAAACACCCAAACACCCACTATGCTGTAGCGTCTTTAGGTTCAAACATAGCATGATAGCAAGAAGCCTAATCCTAAGTTGATAATCATTACTGGGTTGGCAGCCAAAGATTTAACTAAATACCAAAACAAATTCAAGACTACATATAGGACGGTACCAAGATGACAACCATGTGTAGGTTTGCAGCTAAAAATGGGTCTCTTGATTGAATGTGGACAACTGAAACTGCTTCAATATATCCCTTTCGGGGCTGTTTGAGATTAATCATGAAAAATATTATTAAAACAAACCTGTCAAATGTTCATTCCCAAGCATCTCATTATTTCTGTGTTCCATATAATAGATAAAATCAAACTACACGAGTGTTATAGACATTTAAAAACAAATACTACACAATGGATCGTTCACCAGCGTAAAGGATGTGACAATACAAATCATGTTTGAATAAAAAAATGTTCATGTCACTTACCAAAGACAAATAGTTGCTAAATCATAAGAGTCATATTGATCTTAGGCTTTATTCTTTTTAAGAAGATGAACATGGTTTGGATCCGGTGGGATCTTACCGACTAAACCACAAAACCATCATCAAGTAAACCAACACCGAATCTCAAGCACTTGATACCGCAACCAAAACACGTTTCCTACCAATCACGTTTACGGCTGTGGGAATGTCTTATTCATCATCACTTGGGATGACAATAACGTCTTCCCAATTCCAGTTAAGTAAGGTTGGGTTGAAGAAAGGATTAGGATGTGGAGCAATATGCAAATTACAAACAGAATATTAGGACCAACTAAAGAAAACTAAAACAAGACGATCACACATCAACCGAACCTCCAAAGCAGCATCAACGTTTCTTTGATTTCCGAGTGACATTTCTACTGCTTTATGTTTTTCTGCTGTGTGATTTTCATATAAACCGAACCTTGTTTATATAGCCATTAGAGTTTATTCAAATTTGAACTTCAAATACAAAAATTTTATGCATTCCCGCCTACATTGATTTGGTTGAGAAGAGATTGGGATGCAAGCTTGACAGCCATATTGATTTGGTTGAGATTGAAGACTTCCGAAAATAGTTTTCAACTTTCAAGACTTCCGAAAATACTTTTAAGTTTCAAGCTTTTCAAGCTTTCAAGATCCAATGTTGAAAATTCAAGGATAAGGCAAATTTCCTTTATATGTAGTAAGTATAAGTATAGATATAGATATAAATTAAATGGACTGATGGACAAACCGCTGAATATCTTTGTTGGACTATATTACCTCGGCCTAAGTATGAAAAGAAACCGACAAAATAGTGAACTAACTTTACGGAGTATACAAACATACATGTCAAAATACGCCAAATTTGTCGACAAAGGTAAACACGGTCTATGCATGCTGCGTACTGAAGCCGACAGTCGTGCGACGTAGCGGCTCGGGGTTCGCTAAATGAACTATAGTGGGTGAGAGTGGGGGTGGTTTTCTGCATCACTCGGTGCATTTATCTATGAAAAACGATTGTTATGTCAACTAACTATATCTCAAATGTACCTAATGATTTGATTGGTTGATTTAAAAAAATGATTAATGAAAATTTGGAAAGGAAAAATGCATAATACAAATATACAAGTGATTTATGCATTAATCGTGTATTTGGGCATGTGTTGTAGGTATCAATAACACTACTCTTTATTAGAGGTGAACATTTCGAGTTTTTTTTTAAAACGGTTCGGTTTTTTAACCAAAACGGCTTTAATCAACCGGTCAAAAACCCGGTTTTGACTAAAACCGGTTTGGTTAAAAACCGGTTTTCATATTGAAAATGCTTAACCGGTTTGGTTAGTCAACCGGTTTAACCAACTTTTATGTAACCAGTTCGGTTAAAAACTGGGTTTAACCAGTTTACAAACCAGTCTGATCGATTTCTCTTAAACCAATTACAAACCATCGGTTCGGTTTGAGAAAACCGGTTTTAAAAAAAACCAGTTTCGCTTTTTTCCACCTCTACTCTTTATTAATTTGTGGCAAGTGGGTTCAATCACTGCAGTAGGGAAAAACGGATATTACAGAGCTTTTGGGATTTGTTGACTTGTTGGCCTGCATGGTGTGGGCTGTAAGGGTTTGTGGCAGCCCAATGAACGCACAAAGAAAATGATAAAATAGTGATGTAACTAACTTTAGTATGTAGAGGAATATCTTATTTGGTATAAACAAAGTGCATCCTTATGAACGGGAAATGATTTGCAAACTTAATTTTTTGATTGAGACACTCTTGTTTATGCATTATATTGTTGTACTATAAATAAATTGTGTGTTTAACTGCTTGTACATATGAATATGCCAATCAATTTTTGATGTGTACAAATCACCTCCCTTATAAAACACTTGTGTCATTAATCATGTTAGTTCACAAACAGATATGTTATTAGTCTATTGGAAACTTGCACATAATGAAAGCATATTGCATAATTCTTCTAGATGATTTAGAAAATTATAACCAAAATTTTATGGGTTTTGCTAATATGTGTCCAGTGGGCACACTTTAAAGTGCATTTAATGAAGATAAACTTTACTTTTAAATCAAAAATCACATTTAATGAGCATTAATTAAACTCGTAAATTACCTTGATTACATAAAAATTTGATATTAATATCTTTAAACCTTCCATATATAAAGAGCTAAACATGTACCCAGTGGGCACATGTTAGCATAACCCAAATTTTATTATAATCACAAATAAGTAAGTTGTTTATTGAAGATATGGAACATGATTATCAATAGTTGAGAAATATAATTCATTTTATTATCCCACCATATTATACCTAAACCCGATTCTCTTTCTCTGCGATTTCATTCTTTACTACGATTCCATTATGTGCACTTCCTTCGTACAAACATTGATACATCTTCATATTGATATCAGACACGTTTGCATAAAGGAGTTCACCTGAAGACTTCTTCCAATTCTAGTTGCATGCATTTAGGGGCCACTAAAAGGCATTTTACCATGTTTTACTTTTAATATTCCTAAAGACTAGCAACACGTACTAGTCCAATGTATTTGCATGATCGCATGATGTGGTTTGACTCCTAAAGTCTAGCCACCTTCCTTTTAATATAATTATTGTAATTCTGCATGTAGAAAATAAAGAAGAAAAAGAATGAAAAGTTAGTTGAAAGTAGTGATAGTTTAGTGTTAGTTTAATTATGTATTAAGAGAGTTATCATCTCAAATCAATCTTCTATCAAACATGCCCTAGTAGATTAAAGTTATCATTTAAATGACTTAACTAAACTAATAAGGTTCCTAAAAGACGTGCTACAAAAACATTATTTTTGGGCATACGTCGTTGAACACTTAAACTTGCAATTTATATATTAAACGTAATCTAACATTCTAGCTAATGAACAAAGAATGTATTATTGTATAACTTATACCAAAAACGAATACAAAAACATTATAAAATATACACGCCAAAGATGTAGTGGCAAGAGTCTGCCAATGCTTTTGGAGCATATTTGGCAACTCTCCAATATTTATATTTGCCCTTATTTTTTTTGTAACTTGTGTGGGTTTCCCCGATACACATAAAAGCATCACAAAGGTCCTCTTTTCATTTCGAGTCATTTTTAACCAAAGTTTTCATACACCCTTTTCTGAAACAATATCTAGAGTAGGGATGGCAATGGGTCGGGGAATTTTGGGGATCGTATTTACCATCCCCATCCCCATCCCTATTGGGGAATCGATTTACATCCCCATCCCCATACCCAATGGGGATCGAGAATCCCCATGAGGATTCGGGGATTTTTCGCCCTTATAAATTGAGCATAAAAATTACACAACTAAACGAAAATATAAAGAATTGACCTACATAATGTCTTAGAACCAGAGCCGACCCTGGTACCGGGCGAGCTGGGCGACGGCCCAGGGCATCAAGTGTCGAGGAGGCATCATATTTTAGATTCATGTTATACTAGGATAGAAAAAAATGTGAAGATGATATGGGTTTCTGTTTAATAATATGGATGATAGGAAGATGATGATGGTGTGATTTAGAGAGAGGAAAACAAAATCAAATAAATATTTAAAAAAGTAATTGTTGGGTCAGAAGTTGTGTAGCCCACGTGCGTGAAGGGGTAAGTACTTCGCATTTTGACCAATGGATTTTAATTTCAAAAAATAATTTGTAATCAAACTACTGTACTAGTTTGTTTCATACCTTATAGTTTTTCTAAACTTTTAATTTTCACAAAATATTTCAATTTTCCACAAAGTATAATATATCAATTCATCATTTGCTACGTGACATACATATCAAAGATGTTATTTTTGTCACATAAGCCTATTTTTTTCATATAACATATTCGAGTACATATTGATTTTATTATCTAATTACAGAGTTAACATTTATAAAAAAAGTTTTCGTTATAGTTAATTACGTCAACCTTTTCATCATGTGATCATTTAAGCAATTTTTTATTGTGATAAGATAAATTATATTTTTTTTATTTAAAGAAACGTAAAATTACATAGTTTTTAGCGACCTATATTAAACTTGTAACCCGGAATTAAGATCTTGTTTATTATATAAAAAGATGCATAGGGTATAGTTGTGTAGCCAGACTAAGTTGTAAACCCCTAAACGATAGTTAATGCGTTGTTTCTTTATAAAAGGGTATTTTTTTATCGACCCGCCTAGGGTAGCAAAAAAGTGAGGACCGGCCATGCTTAGAACGCATACATTATACATAGTTTGATTAATTAAAATGTCATTCAACTTTAAAGCATCGTAAATACTAAAATATCACATATACTATATAAATAAAATGGATTAAATGTGTGTATTCGAAAAAAATATTAGTTGAATAATATGTAGTTATTAATTAACATTTTAAAAGTAGTTGATTCATTAAATATGGCATATACATACAGTTATATTTCAAGTATAATACTTGTCAATACTTATTAACTTATACATATACATGTACATGTAGTGTTAATATACAAATAATTTATATATATTTGTACATTAAAAAGTTCGGGGTCGGGTACGGGGCCGAGGATTTATGTTATCCCTATCCCCGCCCCATCCCCGGTTTTATAATTCGGAGATTCCCCGTCCCCATCCCCGGTCAACTCGAGGATTCCCCAGTCAATTCGGGTTTGGGGATCAGGTCTCCATCGGGTACGAGTTTTATTGCCATCCTTAATCTAGAGAAACACTATGGCTGTTATTGATCAAAATGAAGACCAAAACGAAGTCGAATTCGCATGAAAAAATATGAATAGCATTATGGCCATTGTTCCAACAACACTTGCAGCCTTTGAATCCTTAACTTTCCGACTAGTAATCTATTTTTTCTTCTCATTTCATATTTTTATGATCACAACTTTTTTTTGGTATGTCAGATGAGCTAGTTTTGGTATTATTTTTTGTTTGTAAAAACAGGTTCAAGAAGTGGTTCTTATAGCCAATTTTCAATGCAAAAAATGTCAAGATAGAGTTGTTGATATAGTCTCGAGGTTATAGAGTATGTTCAAAATTCTTATTCTTGATTTTCTGGCAGCCTATGTTAATCTGAACGTTTGGTCATAATACATGAGGCCCGTTTGGTTGGCAGAATGTTTTTGACAGAATTGAAATATGTTTAAGGAATTAGAATGTGAAGAAATGGAATGTTATAAATTGGAATCCTTAAGATTTGAAATATGAAGGAATTGAAATTTGCAAAAACTAGCGTGTGCTTGGTTGGAACAAAATAAAATGAGAAAAAACAAATTATATTAAAATATTTAAAATTTAATTCTAGTTTAAAATTAATAAATTTAATATTATTTAATAAATAAATTACTTATAAAATAATAATAACAAATTTTTAAATAATATTATATAAACTAATATATTAAATAAATAGTGTTTTTATATAAAATGTAATCGTATTTC